>OX419341.1:29231899-29271899 GCA_948470475.1 Galaxea fascicularis | reverse complement strand
ATCTCTAATTACAAACCACACTACAACGCTGAATTAACACTAGATGATTAACGCTAGGACGATATGAAATACTGAAACCGAAAAACTAACAAAAAGCTAAATAAAAACATGACAAAAAAGACAAAAACAATGACGAAAAATGTAAATATTAGAAATTCCGTGACAGGTGCGGTACATTCCTGTTTGCAGGACTACTGTTTCTGAACGATTGCGCCAAGGACATGGGAAAACTTTGGCTGATTTCCAATCCCCCAGAGCCCGCACCAAGAACGCGACCGTACGATGATTCTTACATGTACGGACACATGTACGTAGCGTTGGTTCCGAGCGCGAAAACTGGGACTTTTTATCCGCGTTCGTTGGTGATGCTCACGAACTGACCACAAGAGGATTATTTCGAAACTAGGACGACAACGAAGTTTCCAGAACGTTTCAAAACTAAATGAGGGTTACGGTAACATTGGTAAGTTCCGAATAGAAATTACCATTGATAATTGACTGCTGATACGGTGCTACCATGCCGAGCTTTGCTCAGGTTCTTGTGCTGTGCTGTTAAAGGGCCCACGTGGTGCTCAACGAGCTAAACTCAGTTTTTCCGACGTGCTTTTTCGTAGTGGAAAGAAATATTTATCGTTCGCAGCAAGCGTAATTTAATTTAATCATAAAAACGTTGTCAGAAAGCAGGAAAGAAGAGAAAAACAAAAGAGGCTGATTCTAAAGAGCACTTTTAACTGGTATTTTACAGTTTGCCAGGAAGATACAAGCTTAGAACAAATACTTCACACATGCAGTTCTTTACATATACATACATGTACTACCTCCTATTCAATTTTCACTGTAAGTTTCCAGTCGGCCGCAAGTGAGATTGCTACAAGTCATGATATGCAATCATGAGGACAGATCACAACAGCAGGATTGTTCCCTACTCTTTTCAATAAGTGTGCGAATTATTGTTCTTTTATGCCCCCCTCAAGTTTTTGCACATGAAGGACAACATGAGACCAACAGCTTAATGTCACTCCTCAGTGATGCAATCATCTGAACTGAGGTACTGTACATGTACATGTACATGGGGATGTTGAGCGTGCAGCCAGCATGATGTTACCTATTATTAGATTCTGGTTTGAGGTGCAGTCTTAGGGTTTGAACCTGCAACCCTGTGCTCAACAATCTGGTGCTGTATCAACTGAACCAACTGGCGCTTGGGGAATTTTGATCAAAGTAACATGGTTTAATCTCATTCAATCATGAAAGAGAATACCAGAGAAATGGATTCAGATGTTTGTACAATACAGTTGTCTGTGTTGTAGAGGGATACTAATTTTTTTAGAGGAGTTTTCAGGATGAATCATTTTAATGATCTATTCCCAGTGTTCCTATTCTAAAGTACCCCCATAAAAGTGGATAGGGTCAGAGTTACACTGTAACACAACTGAAACCAGCTTTATGAATACACAGTCTTTTGTTTACAAATTGGTGTTTGCGCTACAGATGTTTTTAAATCTCCCCAAAATCAGTGATCTTGCCAACGTAAGTCAAAAGCATGGAATTGGACTGTTAAAATGTTTTGATTTTAAGATTAAAGTATTTTAAAATTTGGCTTTGATTTTTGTTGTATTTTTTTCGACAAGGGACTTTGTGGTGTTTGCATACAATAACTGTGTTTGCTTTTCTGTTGACGTGGTAGAAATCAGAATGAAGTTTCCCTGGCAATCAGAACTTGAAGAATCAGAAAGATCAAATATTGTGTACAGTGTATGTAGCTTGAGAGTGAAAAGGGAGAGAGATGCCTTAGCTTTCTGAGAAGGTTGAAGAGTATTTCAAACCATGCAGGGCAATGCTTCTTGAAACCAGTAAAGGGGCAAAATCAAGGTATTTTACCTTAATACAGTACTGATATTGTTTTTGTTTAGGAAATGCTCAGATAATCAAGGCTGTGCTCTAAGAAAAGTAGTTGGGTGCCCAAACCTCTAAACCTTTGAAATCCAGGGCGCCCAGCATGTAAGTTTGGTGCAAAAACTAAATATTATTTCCTGGTCACCCAATGGCAAAAGTAAGTCTCCAGGGGCGACCGGGCGCCGCTAGAGCACAGCCCTGGATAATGTATTGGATTCCTTGGGAAATGTAATAATTATACAGGGTTGGACATTAGCACTCACTTGCTCACCCAGGCGAGTGTCTTAAGTGTCGGGCGAGCGCAAATCATCGATCACTCGCCCGTTTGACAAGTACAATTTTCGTCGCCAAGAAATTATTTAGATAACATTTGCTGAGAAAATTCCTAAACATAAACTTTCCATTTCTATTTTGCAAAGTTTTACATTCCGAACTGTTTAGTAAATTGGTGCTGAAAGGTAACATAATATGGCCTCCTGTTAGTGATAATTACATAAGTTACACATGTACTTGTACAAAGTGATACTGCTGGTCACTATCGAGCCATCAGTGATCACCGCTCCCGAGAAGAACAGACACATTTACTTGCAAACTGCAGGGATCTCATGAAGATTCATCAATAAAAAACTCCATTTTGTTTTCTCGGGGTTTGAGGTCTTTAAATAGAATTTTTCATTGAATTTGTAATCCTTGGATAATCCTTGGTCCTTGGTATGCCATGTACTGGATGAAATTGCGAGGCGGGGGGGGGGGGGGGGTGGTGAGGGTCACTCACCTGAATGGTGAATAGGTACTCTCAAAATTAGTGTCCAACCCTGTTTATACATGATTTGGGTGATTTTTCTACATGGAGGCAGGATGGCCGAGTGGTTTAGGGCACTGGTTTTCAATGCAGTGACCTGGGTTCAAATCCTGCTCTGGCCACTAGCTGGAGTTGTTCTGGGTGAGTGCCTGGTTTAACTCCTCGGTCGTCCTTGTAAATAGCCAACTGGCTGCCTCCCGCCAGTTGGGATTCTTAACTCTGTTGTTTTCACTTGTATTATTTGTTTCATTGGCCCTGAAAAGCCATAATTTATTTATGTAAAACATGAATGGAAGGAATTGTTGTTGTTGTTCTTTCAAAATGTGAATTGATTGCAATCTAATTATTCTAAGAATACATGTAATGATCATGTGGAGATCACTGATTGGATGACTGACAATGCAGATCACTGATTGGATGACTGATGACTGCTAATGATCGCTGACTGGATGGCTGATAATGCAAATCACTGATTGGATGACTGATAATGATCACTGATTGAATTACTGCTAATGATATTACTGATTGGATGACTGCTAATGATCACTGACTGGATGACTGATAATGCAAATCACTGATTGGATTACTGATAATGACTGCAATTCCAAGAAACCTGGAATCACAGTCAGTCATACATGTATATGGCCAATAATATGGCAATAATTTGTAGAACTGTTATGGCCCTGTAGTTATGAATGTTTTGCAATATTGATACAGTTTAAATCACTATTGAGAATTCCCATATACACTGTAAAGCAGTATGTAACAGAAGCAACCCAGCCAGTCCAATGGTAGAGGGAGGCGTTTCCAGTCGTGGGTCCTTTCATTGAGTAGTCAGATTTTTTTTGATTAGTAGATTGACGCTCATCCCTTTAAGCAACGAAAGCTAACATTCTTCTACCTTTGGTAAATCTTTGTTACTTTGCAGTAACTTATTTTTTGAAAGAAAGAATTTGAACTTTCCCAATAAAATGTGTCTGGTGGGCACATCTTGTTTGGGTAAACCAGTCACTAAAATGGGATAGCTTGGAAGGGTACTGAAGAGCCAGCTTTATTAGGAGTTCATTTTCTTACAGGGTATCTGCCAAAGTAAATTACATATAACAGCGAACACATTTTTCTATCTTATGACAAAGACAGGAAAACACTGTAGAAACAGGGTTGGTATTCAACAAGTGACTAATTCCTTGTTATGTTACAGCTACTTTGTTTAACAAATTACATGTATGTTAACCCTTTCCCTCCTAAGGGATTCTCCATTGACAAGTAAAATCGTGTGGCATTAGACAGAGTAAAATCTATAATTGCCATTTGGCACCATCAGGAGTGAAAGGGTTAACATTTACTCCTACTTTGCCTTTCATTTTTTTTAAGCTTCACTAAACAAGGCCGGATCAATTAAGGCTTGGTGTAAGTACCACTTGTTTATATTTGTGATACCCTTAAGAGCATGGTGACATGTTTACATTTTGAAAGCAAATTAGTGGGATTGTCCCTTTTACAAATTTTCAATTATTAACCCATCATCTCAATGTTTTGTGTTTGCAGGGCTGTCACTAATTTTTAAAGTAGATCAGGATACAGTGTATACCAAAAAATAACGGGGGATTCAAGTTGCTGAAGTGTAGTAAACATGCTGATTTTATATCAAAGTAGCCGGGAATATACCTCAAAATATGAGGGGAAAATCCCCGGGCCCTGGCCCTTAATGACAGCCCTGGACTTTGCCTTTTCAGTGTGTCAAATGCAATGGATTGCTTCATTCTCCTGAAAAATAATTAACTAAAGAAAAACTTAACAAAACCAGACTACTGTACAAAAGCATAACAGTCAAAGTAAAAACCCCCACTGCAAGGATTGTTTGCATGACTGTAGCTTGTGTTGTCTTCCTGGGTTTGCAAATTTTATTTTATCATCAGAATTGTGTTGCCCTAATTTCCTGGTCTTTCCATTTCTCTATCCTTCAGAGCATTTCTTTGTGTAAGGGAAGATCTCAGACAGACCCCATCTGTTGCATCGGGTTAAAAGGTCAGTGTTGTCTCAGATTAACAAATAGTGTCCAGGGTTGTCAAAGATAATTTAAGGTGGCTTGAAAAGGTTTTTCATTGATGTAGTGTTTGCGAAACGATGTACGATTACAAAGAAGGATATTTAATGGTGTAGGCAAACTATGCCTCCTTGGATCTCTATTGTTGGGCTATATTTTAAGGGTGCCTGTAATGTCATATCAGTTACCATGGCAACACGCCAGGTCCACAAAAGGTCCTCTAAATGCCAATTTTTGCAATTTACCCGAAAAAACAATCTGGCGACCTACCGTTTCTATTTCTTTGTTGGGAAACTCCCTAAATTTTTTAACTTTTCAGGCAGTATGAAAAAAATTTATGTAGCAGAATAAAAGATATTAAAAAAAAAAACGTGTTTTATGGCTTACAGAAAATTCTACTAGATAATTTTCCCTGAAAGTTTTATATTTGAAGTGTCAGCGTCAATGGTGAGTGAATGCAAAAAACCAAGATTTAAGGGCACCGAGCAAAATTTTGAGCTAAAAACAAATGTACATTCCTCTAACAACAACAAACTCGTAACAACATGAAGGAGCTTGTGTCAAAGCATTTCCTTTTGGTTTTATCAATTTTATAAGAAGTACCTTTGCGTCTTAGCGGTGGAAAGTTGTGACAAGTGTGCTTTGTACGGCAAAAGTGCACAGTAACACTTGCCAACATGCTATCAAATAATGCTAATACATAACAGTGACGGTTTTCTTATCTCTGTCTTTTTCGTTTCTTTTCTTTTGTATGGCTGCTATTTTGGGGGATTGTTTCAGAGCAGGATGTGTCTAAATACCCGGAGTACATCCTAGGTGGTTGTGCTCGCTGGAAAGTCAGCATCGGCTTCAAAAACAGACGTTTGATATGTGGCTGGTTCTATCTTGTTCAAATGTGGGCGGCAACGCTAAGTCTGCAAAGAATAGAACCCACTTTACTAACAATAGCATCTTTTCATATTTGCTGACCTGAAACGACAACAATCGAACCTACATTAAAATTATTTTGCTAACGAGGACTTATTATCTCTGTCGATTTGGAATTCCGTTAACAGACAGAGTTCCTGTTTGTGTTGGTCCTTTTTATTGCCCATGGAAGCTATCTTTGTCACGTAACGTCAAGATTGGATGCCAAAAATGCTCGTGTGTTTACTATCCAAACATAACAGTAACATTCCACTGCTTGCTTGCCGGTGACCTGGTATTTAAGCTCACCCGGGCCCTGCGGACAACAGCACTGAATCTCTTTGTTTACAAAACACCATTGTCCATGCAATGAAGAAAGTCATCTTATCTCCTTTGGTAAGGAATTTTAAGCTGTCTTTTCTGCTTACTGAACACATGCTCTGTGAGGAGCAACTTGGCAGACCGTCTTGACTTTGCCTTTCCAGAACAGCTTTGTTTTTCCACATTCCCAAAATAAGTGGTAAAGGCTTTCTCTCTCACTCTGACAAAAATTACAGACCTCATCATCTACAAGTCCCACTTTTTCGAGAAAGGTATTGGTCACTAATTGCCGTTGTAATAATTTGAAGTTAAAAACTATACGTTTGGAGTTCTTTCTACATGTAAAAGCCAATTCATAAGCTGTTTTCCAGATGATGTGTTCGTGTCAGCCAATGTTTATTTCCTTGTGCCATTTTTCTTGGCTTTGTTTTGGTTTTTCGTTTTTACTTGACACAAGCTTTTTCTAAACAAGTCTTGATGATTTTGGTTTTTCCAGGAATTTCAAATGGAAGCTTTCAATTAGCCAGCCTGTGTTTCTTCTATCTGTCTACGTAGACAATTAATTGCTGAGATCATTCCGTAAAATTTTAGAGGGGAAACCTACTGGCCGTATTCATTTTGAAAAGCATTTGGTGACGGAAACTTAGAAAATTCATGCATTAAATTTTCAACTTTTGTTATTCCCTTAAAAAAACCTGTCCTTGTAAAAGACAGGTTTATCGTCAATTCTTATCAGCGAGTTGTACCATAGAGGTGACGACATAAGGTGTTTGTCTGATGTGAATTTCTCCTCAAAGGTGGTGGCAGACGAGATTTCAGGGATTTCTTTAACAAAAGGGCCTGATTTCTTCAATATATTGTGCATGTCTTTTTTATTAAGCTTTCTTAGTAGCACCACTTTGCCTCCGTAGGGTTGAAGTTCCAAATCAAGGATACTTTTCCAGCTACTACTGTTTTCAATACTGAGGGATTCTTTTATCCAATAAGCCTCAAGGGGTTTATTAAAAGAAGCTATATCAATCATTTTAAGTCCTCCTTCAGCATAGTTGTTCATTATTACATTACGCTTTATTTTGTCTACTTTTTCGTTCCAACGAAATTTGTAAAAAATTGCCTTAAGCTCTTTAATTGTTTCGACATCCATTTGGAGAGGGGCAAGAATATAATTATGCTAATTGTGATACCACTAGACTTTTTTAAAACCATAATTTTTCCTAATAGACTGAGTCTCTGAAATTTCCAGGAGCTTAATATGTTCTTTGCTTTTTCCAATCTGTCTTTGTAGTTTTGAGATACTGACCACACTCAAAGTGCTTTGACCTTTTTTACTCGACCATTTGAATTTTTTTTCCGGACAAAGTTTAAGATCGTATTTTGCTCTTGAGCCAATCCACAAGGCTTCCGATTTGCTGCACATATTTCCAAAAACATCTAATAGCCTGAGAGCTTCTTCGAGGGAATGTTCCGAACCATCTTATATAAGTGTGGTGTCGTCTGCGTATTTTATACGATTTTATGATCTTATTACTTCTTCGAAAACCTTCATTATTTCTACTTATTATATCTCTCAGTTAGTACGTGCGCTGTGATTGGTCAATTTTGCGGTCCGTATTCTACTGTACAGCCCGCTAAATTTGAAAATTCCCTTTCCCGCACGCCTGATTAACCTCAGAGATATAACAAATCCTACTAACCTTGATTTCTCGGTCCATACGGTAAGTTTCGGATCCTCGTTTTTTCCCGTTGATTTATGGCCAGTGCGCTTTGTGCTTGGGCCATAAGCGAACGGGAAAAAACTCGGTCCATAACTTACAGTACGGACCTCGAACTCGGTTATTAAGAGGTTAGTAAGAGGTATAAAACGAACAAATAGGGCGGCAGGGGACAGCCCTGCCGAACTCGTCAATAGCCCATTTTACAGTTGCGTGTTGAGTGACCTGGCCTTTGACTAGAAGCGAGGCTGGAGGTGACCTTGTTTTGATACAAACCTCTCTGTCTTTCTCATGCAAATGAGGACTAGTTAGCACAAAAACAACATGATTTACATGAGAAAGCCAGTGAGGTCTGTATCAAAACAAGGTCACCTCCAGCCTCGCTTCAACTCAAAGGCCAGGTCACTCAACACGCAACTGTAAAATGGCCTATTAAGTTTGAAGAAATTACTTTCCCATCCATTATTTAAAATACAGCTTTCTATGTCGAAATAGAGAACATTAATCCATTGTAATAATTGTGATCCGGAACCAAAAACGTCTTAAGTCCTTTGAATAAAAGACCCTTCTGGTGTGTCAAAGGCTTCCTCAAAATCAAGAAAAAGAAGAAGTCCCGAAATGTTTTTCGCTTTAGTATACTTAATAACATTGTCCATCAATCGAATAAGTTTAGGAAGCACAATTTTAATTTGGTTCGCTATGGCTTTAGTCGCAATCTTATAATCACAATTTAACAGCGTTAACAATCGCCAGTTTTTAACTAAATTGAGCTCGGCAGCCTTTTTGGGTATAAGTTTCACGATACCTCGTGTTTGCAATACAGAATGTTTTCCTGTTTCATATGAGTAATTGAGAGCGTTTATAGGAATATCAACCAAATCGTTCCAGAAAACCTTATAAAATTCACCGGGAAGACCATCTGTTCCAGGGGTTTTATCCGAAGACAGTTTTAGGCGCATCTATAGACATTCCTCCCTGTTGAGCAGTCCTTTGCAAGAAAATTCTTCTTTTTCATTCAAATGTCTTTTATTTGGTTGTTGGAAAAAGTCTTCAGTGAGGCACTCGTTTATTTTGGAGCTATAGAGGCTTTCATAAAAGGAAACACATTCGTTCAAAATGTCTTTGTCGGTGACAACCAAATTGTTCTCATTAGTTTTAATCTGAGTTATAGTTCCCTGTTTGCAGTGTCTTTTTCAAGAAAAATCAAGAAAGTACTTAGTATTTTTCTTGCCTTCATTGTACCATCGAGATTTGGATCTGAGAGTAGCTTCTTTCAGTTTGGTATTCAATCAATAGCTCTAATTCTCCTTTCTTTGTTTCAAGTTCTAACCATACTTTTTGTTTTTGAGAGTCATCTATGTAGATATTTGTAATATCTTTTTCTAAAGTTTCAATTGACTGTTCGATATTCTCTCGTTCCTGCGTCATTTTCTTTTCCTTGGATGCTTCATATTTCATTGATTCCTCCCTTACTTTCAGTTTTACCATTTCCCAGAGTACAAACATATCCTTCGCATATTCATCCTTAGTTTGTTGTATAATTGATTTGATTTGGCTAACAGGTGCTTCCCATTTGTAATTAAGTCACATACTATGAAGCGTCCCCCGGGGTCTGAATAAGCTTTAGAAATTTGAAAGTCAAAATTGTTGTTAAAGAGAATGGCAACACCTGCAGTTTTGCTTGAGCCACAGCTAAATAGTACTTGATATCCCCATTCTGCTCGGCAATCATGCTTATTTTCTCCAGTACAATGAACTTCTTGAAGGAAAAATATTGACATCTTTTTCGAGCGGAGCCAATTAAACGTTTCCCGATGATTTGCCTTGTCTCCTAATCCTCTTACATTAAGAGACCCTATTTTAAGATCCATTTATTTGTTTACTTTGGTTTGTAATATAAATTTCCCTGGCCATCCATCCCCAAGAGCACTTCTGTGATTGATCAAAGGTGTAAACTACAAAATCAAAAAATAAGCAAAAACAGGGTCAGAAAATATGCGTACAAAAATACACAAAGACAGCAATAAAAACAGCCGTAGGACACAAAGAGTTGAATTTTGCAATGCTGATTCGTTTTGCTTGCGGCCTATCTTCAAAACTCTCCGTTTGCGTACGCCGTCAATAAGAATTTAAGTTTGATTTTAATAGTGGCTTAAACGTTACACTTTCGCTGTTCTCAAGATTAGCGGCCATCGGATATCTCGAGTTCCTTGCCAGCAGACCAATACTCACCATTTATGTATAGTTTGTCTGTTTGGTTCCTTCGAGCTTGTTTCAGTGTTTCAAGTTGTACTTTTTGCCTGTTGACTATCTTGGTGGAGGGTCTTTGAACATTTGGTATTTTGTGCCTTGTAAAATCGATGACCCGGCGCCAATATTTCCTCGCAATCGTTATAACGTAAAAAGCGGGCTAGTATGGGTCGCAGTCCTCCGTTCCTTCCCTTGCCTATTCGGTGAACCCGCTGAATCTCAGCAGTGTCTTGCATCTTTGTAACCAAGATCACGTTCCAAAAACTGTCGAAGCACTTCTTTGGTATCTTCTTGTTGATCCGCTGATATCTCGTTATCGAAGGGCAAAGGTGCAGTCTGCTTACATTCGAACAAGTAACTAACTTTATTTAACCAGAAGCAGTGTATTGTACACAGTGCAACGTCGTAAACTAAGGTTCTTAGTGTGGTGTCCATTTTGTAAACATTGTGTAGTAATTCTTAAATAAAAACTTATAATAAAAAAGGAAAACTTTATTTAACCCGGGTAGCCGATTCAGCTACGTGGCTACTTTAAAGGCTGTCCTCAAAGCTTGGTTTGATTGGCACTGCCCTTGACCAATTTTGATCCTTTGTGTGTGCGATTAGTTGAAGAACAAACAGTCGGAAAAACTGTTAGAGTTTACACTTTCCACAGTAAACTGCCACAAAGTCTACAATGTGGCCAATCCGCTGTGTCTGTGTACTTTACTTTTAACTGGGAAGTACCAAAGGCCTATGGTTTGGGGATTTACCCACAAAGCTTGGCACAGGGATCCTTGGATGTAGAACCAATTTCAGTCGCCTCCTACTGGGAACAGGAGACCCTCCGTGTGCAAGACACTCAAAAAAACTGTCCCCAGCTACTACCTCGAGTCAGTCGTATTGTTGTATAGGACCATTTATCGAAGCCTTAGCACTAAAATTCAACGTGCTCGTCCACAGCCACCTGTAATTAGGCAAACTAATGTTTTAAAAGCTTTAGCGAAAAAGCAAAATAAATGAGTTACATGAAACAAGTAGCTCTTTCTCAAGAGCAAACATGAAATTAAAAGACCTGGTCACACTGGAGACAGCACACAAAACAACATAAGAGCAAATCAAACTCGGAAAATTAAATTAATTAAAAAAACCCCAAAAAATTAAAGTGATGCCCTGGGGACTAATAATGAAAGAACCTCTCACCCGTCCCTCTCCTAGAAGAGAAGGCCTTCTCTACCCCCTGTGGAGAAAGGGAAAGAGTACAAGTTCAACCCATTTAACTTCACTCCATAAGAGAGAGAACGAAAAGGAGAATTCCGACTCCCAAGCTATCCCTAAGAAAACGGAAACAGAACTAGTGAGACTTCTTTGCACTGAGAACAAGAAGGATTAACTGTAACTCCCAAGTTCCAACATCAATTCTCATTTCTATAACTTTCTTTGTGCATTAGTTAAGATAATTTGGGGTAATATCAACATAACCTCTGGCTGATAAGTTTTTCCAGTCACCTGAACAATATATTGAGAGGGTTGGGATTACCTGTAAATGCCTTGTTTTTGGTACCTTTCATCACTTCCGTGAAAATGGTTTCCGTAACCCTGTAAACTTTTGGAAGGAAGAAGAGTTGGTTAGGAGAATATTGAAAATAAGGGATAAGTGGGAAGTATTGAAAGTGGTTCAAACATTAAATTTTAAGTAAATAATTAGATCAAGCCCAGACCGTCCTCCACCATTAACGTGCCTCACCATTAACAGACTATAATTTATGTGTATATCTTTTTACCTTTCTTTCAATCTTGATTCACCCCATTTTCTCCCAATTTAACATCTACCACCCCCTTACTTTAAGAAAAAATATGCTAATCACTTCTAAGAGTTCAAGGGTCAACCCTAGTAGTATTGCATAACAGAGCAGTTAGTACGACAACGCATCAATATTCCTCCCTCCCTAAAAAAACTTCACAACATGAATAAATTACTTCTTTACACATGCAACAACTAAATTTCTCCTAAATTTGTACATACATTAATAGTTATCTTTCCAGTATCTCAATAGGCCATTTCCGAGTTCATGTCTGCCTCCTCTTCAAAGCGAGTCTAAGTGCGAAGTTTTTGTGATGGTAATTAGTTCTACTTTACATATGAATGAAAACTAATTTTCATAACAAAAACTTCGTACTTAGACTCGCTTTAAAGAGGAGGCAGACATGAACTAGGAAATGGCCTATTCTCCGTCCTTAAAAATAAAAAAACTGTCACAAATTCACATCTGAATAAATTATCCCGGAAGGGAGGGTTGGGAGTACCTCCCACCCTCCCTCTCCCACTCTGCCGAGTGGAAGAGGGGAGGGTTGGGAGTACCTCCCACCCTCCCTCTCCCACTCTCCCTTTCCCTCTCGCAATCTGTAGTTTTCCTACCTTTCCCTTTTTTTTACTTTTATGAAGTTAACAACGACACAGAGAAGTTTGCCGCGTTTTGTTGCGACACTTTATTTTTTCTTTGACTGTAATGTGAAGGGTTGGTTTTTTTTATTTGCCATGGTTTTTTTACTTTATTTTTCTAATACATCTTCTAGAAATAAGAGTCATTTCTTTTTCTAAAGCTAATAAATATCTTATGTTTACTCTTATTAAATTCTGAGGAGAGCTTTACATTTGTCTTTCTGATTTAAATCTACATATTTGGTATTGCATTTTTGACACATTTCGAGTCTAAAATATCGGGAATTGTCCTTTGTCAGGCGTATGAATTACTAGAAATATTGCTAGTTTTTGTGAAAGTTTATTTCCGACTTTATTGTCGGTTGTACAGTATGGTCCAATTGTAACTAATTGGGGTGTTTTTACTCGTTTGAACAGGAACCTTGAAATTTCGTGTGCCACTTATGAAAAAGTATTTTAAGGCCTATGAAGTGTTTTCCAAAATGGATAAAGAACGTGTTGTTGTTTGAAAATTTTTGAGTGTCAGGTTTCAAAATAATAAATTATAAGCTATCGAGTCATTTTCACAATCAGTGCTTTTATTTGAATGTTTGTACTGCTACTTTGAAAATTAGCTTCGTGAGGAAAAAAATTAGTTCGTAAGCAAAATTAGTTACTAGAAATATTGGTAGTTTTTGTGAAAGTTTATTTCCGACTTTATTGTCGGTTTTACAGTATGGTCCAATTGTAACTAATTGGGGTGTTTTTACTCGTTTGAACAGGAACCTTGAAATTTCGTATGCCACTTATGAAAAAGTATTTTAAGGCCTATGAAGTGTTTTCCAAAATGGATAAAGAACGTGTTGTTGTTTGAAAATTTTTGAGTGTCAGGTTTCAAAATAATAAATTATAGGCTATCGAGTCATTTTCACAATCAGTGCTTTTATTTGAAAGTTTGTACTGCTACTTTGAAAATTAGCTTCGTGAGGAAAAAAATTAGTTCGTAAGCAAAACGGAGGAAAATAAGGAAAAATACTTTTTGTTCCATTTGAATCTATCTTATGGTAGTGTCCCATGAAGACGAATTTTTTTTTTTCATAATTTTGTCGCTGGTAGTTAGTCTGTTGTTGGAAGCCACTATATTCGAATTTGAGTTTGTTCACTTACCTTGTTGTCTTCAGGGGTGTCACAAACATCGCTGCAGTGCTACTACTAAAATAGTTGTTAACTATAGTACTATTTATGCCAAATTCTCTCTCTCTCCTCTCTCCTGTCCAGACTTCGGCAACTTTCTTCTTTGTCATTGGTAGTTAGTCTAAGAACACATAGGAGTTTAAAACTAATGCGCTAGGATCTCTTGTATTGTTGTATTATTCAATCGTTTTAGATGACGAAGACCTCAGGAAAGTAAGAATCACATCTATGAAGAAAAAGTTAGAATCCTGATACCTTCTCGCGAGAAGGGAAAGAAAGTATCGCAAATTATCACCTAAAGCAGAAATTTAAAGTAATACGCCTGAAACTCTTATTTTGCATTTATATATTTACAATCTTGAATGCATGTTTTAGACGACGACGACCCAAAAATACTGTAATGCTTAAATCTTTGCGATCTCTAAGTGTAAGATGATTCCGAAACCTTTTACGAGAAAAAGAGTCTAGTACCGTGAAATAAAAACCTTTTGGCAAAACGTTTCGTAAGTGCACTTTGGCTTTAGCCGAGTTTAGATTGTGGAAACAGAATTTAGTGGGAACGCAAGAAAAACGAAATAGATTCGTAAAAACCTATTTACGAGAAGAAGAAGAAGAAGAAGAAACTATAAAGTAACACAAAATAAAAGCTTTGGTAAAAAATGTTCTATTTGGTTTTTGGTTTTAGCCGAGCCTGGATTGTGAAAACAGAACTCGATAGCACTGCTGGAAAATTTCAACAAGAATGAAACGTGCGCAAAATATTTCCTAATTTCGTTGCTGAATTGTAAGTTCCGTTGCTGTTCATGCGAAGAAATAGATTTTAGTACTGAGAAGTAATATTTACAAATTCAAAGTGAAAAATTAGTATGTGTAATCAAATGGTGACGAGTGAAATTAGGGAATAATTTCACGCGCGTTTTGTCCAAATTCTAATAATTTCCCGAGCCTTTAGGCGAGGGAAATTATTAGAATTTGGACAAAACGCAAGTGAAATTATTCCCTAATTTCACGAGTATACCATTTGATTACCTATTAATATCATGGGTGACAAATTACGCTCACAATCGTGGGTTTTTGACTTGTTTATTGTATCGAGAACTCCACGCATTCAAATGTTTAAGGCATACTTTCGGCTAAAGTTCACAATTGTTTGAGTTTTTCGACGAAAAGCCCTTTGAAATCCTTCTTGCTGTTTACAAAATGTTTCAAAGTTGAGTCAACTGTCAAATCTTCGTTACATGATTCGCTATAGTCATGAATGAACTGAAAGCGGCGCCCGTGTAAAATGCGCCTAAAATCCGATCGCGGTCATCTGTGTATTTGTCTCCGTGTTTTTGGAGTATAAATTGTCGCTAAAAGTTTATTATATGGCCAAAGCAAACTGGGCTAGATGAAATTCAAGCGAAAATGTACAAAGTTAAAACTTTAAGAGCTCGTAAGTACATCCATAACATCTTTGAACCTGGAGCGTCATCTTGGCACTAAACGTTGCCATGGCAATTTTGTAATTTCACATGTGAAATTATAAATTAACTCTGAAATTTCGCGCCAAAATTAAGGAGTAATTTGTCACCCATGATATTAATGGAATAAACGGCTTGAGGTTCTGTTGTGGCCCAAGTAAATTCAAGGTTCCTTAATTCATCAGGGTAGAGACCAAACTCTTAGTTCTTCGATCAAAGCTGTAATCCTTAAATGCTTGTGAATTGTATGCTGTTACCCTTTGAACCTCTTCGCTTTCTGTAATCATTATGGGAAAGCCTCTTAGAAATTATAAGTACAGTCTCTTGCCGGCTGGCAAACAGGTTAAAACAACTCGGCCGTATCTCAATTAAGGTGATATTGTAGTTATACAGCTTCAGCGTGTCCCTGAAATACTTGACAGATTACACTTTACTGCTGATCTTCACTGCTTGGCTTGTCCAAAATCCAACCGGATCAATTATGTCTTAGCAATTTCCAGTTCAACCTGTAGACAGAAAATCAGAAGCGTTTCAATTATGTACGATCTGACAGATGCATTGTTACAGAGTCAAGTTATGTATACAAGAAACAAGGTTTCTGCCGAAAAAAAGATCCGCCAGTTGATGGTTTCAGGTTATGTTCGTCATCCAGTCACTTTTATTTGAAAACACATCAAAGCAGGACGCAAAACCATCTATACCATCGCGGGCCTATGGTATTGGCATGGTCCGCTACACTTAAAAACGACAAAAATATGTTCTATGTTTTTCGATGTTCATTTCTAAAGAGCACACCTGAAATAAGAAAGGCACTCTTAAAATAAAGAGCCTCCGGGCATATTTACAGCGGCTCGCATAATTCGCTTGGGTTGAACAAAATTTGGCAGCATAATTAAAGGTCTCTGAGCCAACTCATTCATGCATAACTGAAGACAAAAGTTAGGATTTGTGAAAGCAACGGCGTCACGCTCCCAGCGATCCTTTGAAAACTTGTAAGAGATGTTTTTCTCCAATTGAAATTAAGGTAAAGCTCTATGGAACTCAAAGTAGAAAGATACAATTCTTATGAATAATCGGCAGTAGCATGAAATTGAAAGATATGGAGATCTATTTTGAGCTGTTTAAACCCTCCGCGATTGAGAGAGGTACGGTAGACATCCCCATTCTTTTGCCTGGTTTGACATGGCCGAAGGAAGTTTTCCTGATGACCTTTGCTATGCAAATTTTCGAGGCCAACTCGCGTAACTTCTGAATGTCTTCTCCATGAAATTTCTAAAGGTATATCTCGTAAAGATACATTAATTTGAAAGGCTGTTACTCCAAACTATCGACTTGCAATAACCCTGTATTACCTCGCGTCGACAGCAGAGTTTAGGTTAACCATTGCTAACTTCTTCTTTTGTGTGTACTTGTATCAGTGAATCACGGAGACGGCATTTGCGCATACCTTATTGAGTTTGTGGTCACTTAATAAGTCACTGAAGCCTGGCAAAATCTCGTTTTGGCACGCGGGTCACTTTTTAGGCGGACCAGGACCACCTCACGAGGTGGTCTCGGTCCGCCTGATTTTCTTGGCCCGCATGCCGACATATTTGCATTAACAGAACAAAAAAACAAGCGGGCGGTGCCAAAACTATTGGCCCGCGTATCTAAATTTAGGAGTGCCGGGTCTAAAATGAATGTCGTGCAAATGGGGCTTAATTATGCATATTTTTTCCGATATGCGATCAATGCAGGATATTTTAAATTTTTATCACACTGTGCTTTTATTATAAAAGGTCTTGAAAAGTGTAAGTGTTCAAAATATTTTTTTGCTGATTTTAGGCGTCTTAAAAATGACCAATTAATCTAGCGACACCATCGAATTGAAGGCAATACTGCAGAAGCAGGTGTTTTGGCGGAACGTTCTGTAGGTATGCAGTTTACTCTTGGGTGGCTTGTCAACGAATTACTAAATCAAAGTTTCATGGCTGCCGAATCGTCAGAGCGCAGGATTAAGTCGCAGTTTCTCTTCAAAATTATTTAAGACGTTACATATGGGTTTTATTACGATAATTCAAAATTGAAACGTTAAGCGAAAACAAATGGTTTTATTTTATTTGAATTAGTCTCCGGGTCATTTGGTGCGATTAAATTGGTAAATTTCAAATCGCTGTTCGTAAAGCAAAGTAACATCGAGTAAGAGTTATTCCGAGAAGATCTGTTAGAGTATGTGTGACGTTTTGTGGCATCCTTCGCGAAGTCGTAAATTTTATGGGACAAGAAAACACATGCAGTTTGAGCTTGTTTTAATATTCTTTTGCTGATGAAGCTGATAATATCAAAACTGACCGAAATTAGTCTCTCGTGTTTAGTCTCGCAGAATTCAATAATTATGTTTGTTTTCATCAAATGTCATGAAGCAAGTTTACAAATAAAAATTAAATTTAGGAAGAAAAGAGTTTAAGTAAAAAGAAACAGAACCAATTTTAACTCGGTGGCACTTTTCCGCAAAAAAACGAGATCAAAACTGCAATTTTCTGAAAGTTAATTGACTTTTTGGTCCAACTTGGCGGCCGTGGAAGTCAGTGCTATCGATTTCCTATTTCAGCTCTGATCGTACTTTTACAGAATTATCAATTCTGCATTGGGCCAGCTACGTATCTGACCAAATTTCAAAGTGTTGTTCTTGTAAAGAAAAGCAATATTTCAGCTTGAAATTACCAGCTGCGTCCCGTCCCGACTATCTGCTCATGAGTATCCGAGGATGGAAAATTTCTGACCCGGTAGGAAGAAAATATTGAAAGAGGAGCGTTAAGTTGTCCTTAGTCTCAGCAATTCTTTACCAAAGGTCAAAGAAAATCAACTATAAACCGAGGTAAAAAGTAATATATGTGGCTACAAAGAAGCTTAACTATGAAGTCTTTAATACCGGTTTCCTTACTCCTCAGTGCAAAACAAATCCAACTCAAGTTCTTGCAATAGCAGTAAATGTATACAGTGTTGGAGTCGTCGTAAAGCGGACAGTAGGGAGATTGGGATATTTTGATTAAAATAACGCAAAAAAGAGAACGTCTAACAAGGTCAAATCTTACCTTCCGATAGTGGAATGTGTTTGACCAAATGTTATCCCTGATGGCTGTATCTATCACTTGCTCCATTATCTCGGTTGTATGACTGAAACACTGGAGAGAACAAATAAACAGTATTAGAAAGAGTGGGATACATCCGAGTAGAAAAATAATGAAACCTGAACTGAAATTCTCTTTACACTATTTGAAGATCAAATCAAATTGAAATTCCTTCTATGAAATTATTTTACTAGAATGTGTGTGTGTGTGTGTGTAATCTTCTCGATGCCTAGTGGCACTCCTAAGAGGTTACCAAGGAGGTTTCTGCGACTCAACAGAGGCTCTTGGAGACAGGTGGTCAGCCCAACCACCCTTATGTGTGTGAGAGCAGACCACAGCAACGCGAACTACGGTCCCTACTCTTTTCGATCAGTGTTTGGGTTCTTTTACGTCCCCATCCAGTTTTACGTGGGGAGGTGAAGGAGACAAGGCCAGCAGCTTAACGTCACTGCCCACTGACTGGATCATCTGAACTAAAGGAGACGTTGAGGACACAGCCAGCATGATCTTACCGGGACCCTGGTTTGTGCACCGGTCTGAGAGTTTGAACCCGCAAATCATGAACCCACCGTGTTCCAAGTCTCCCCTCCCTTATTAGCAAGGTTTAGGTTCTGGTGCTATGCGTAAAAGCCAACTAAAAAGAAACCGATTGGCAAAATGCAAAGGATTAGATTTCCATGGGATTGTGGATGAGGGGCACTAAAATAATTTTTCTGTATACCTGGCAAGGGCACTAAAGAAAATCGATAGAAATCGGCAAAAATAACTGTAACAACTCTAATTGTAATAATTCTTTTTGTGGTTACTGGCTGTTGAGCCAGTCATCATAATGTCATCGGGTGCGTGAGTAAGAGTGTCCGTGACTTTTCGGAAGCTTTCGGAGTAATCTCACGAAGTGAGACCGAAAACACCCCAAGATTTACCGGAGTTATTGTAATCGATTTTCACCTTTTAACGTGGGTTGTAATGAGAATAACTGCTTTTTATACATTTTGTAATTGCTACCGTTTTATTGAATATTACATTTCAAATGAAAATATTTGGAGATTCGAAAACGTGGCGCAAGAGAAATTGTGGTACGAATGTCGAATGTCTCCGATCTCTGTGAGCCATAAGTAGTCAAAGAACATTGCAGACTCGTTTTCCCATGTGCTTTGACGTGGCGGTCGACGTGACTATTTCGTGGTGATAATGATGAAGAAATCCCTCTTCGAGGACAGATCAGAAAGTGTGGTTTTGAAGTTCGTTTCACTGCTTAGACTTGGGATGCACTTTGCAAAAAATTACAGGTTTGGATGCGAATTTTCACCGTGCTTTTATATCCTTCGATTCGTCTTGTATTTCCAAACAACTTTTATCAGTCTGATCAGTGAAATTTGTAAAAGAACGTGCTCAATTCGAGTCAATAAATTGACCTAAATTGTGCTGTACAAGAGCCTAGCAGTTCGCTTGCTTTGCTTTGCGTAGCTTTATTCGAGCCGAAAATAAAACGCCTTTGCATTTTAACGTTGCTTTGGTTTTGTGTATTGAACCATGAACAATTGCACAGACTATCATGACATGAACTTGTGTGTTTGCCAGCGATCGAACCAACAATTCCCTGTTTATTGACCCGTGAATAATTGGATAGCTGGCGTGTGCTTGAAACCAGTGTTCCATTGATCAAACCAATGAGTTCACGTGAATCGAACCAGCGAGTTCACTAATCGAACCAGTGTGTTCACTCACAACTTATCGAACGATGCTTGTAATACTCTACTAATTGTTTACATTTCCATTTATTTGTACGTATGGAAAGATAGATTCTCACTGTGGGCAACCATTCAAATTTAGTGACGGTTACTGTATTAAACATCGACCAACACATCCCGCGTAAACGCCTTTGGCGTCTTGTTCTTTCTTGATAACAGCAAATTTATCTTTAGTATTATGTCAGTAGACACACTTTGATCTATTTACAATGTAATACGTGGTCCTTTGCGAGGTTATGCAGACTCGTAACGATCTTTTCACAAATCCTGAGATTTGTTTACTTAAAGCCCTTGATTACCTTAAATATCAAACAAAAATTTAAAGCAATTTCATTCATTATGCTCTACGTAATTGACTTGTAACCCATTCCCTCCAGTTATACATATCACAGTTGTCGATCGAAAGGGAGTACTCCCAACAATCCAGATAATCAACTGTACAAAGCTACTTTCCCTACAATTAACCACATATCCTCCTTGAGGCCTTTTATTTTACATGATCGGCACTGAAAATACGGTTGCAACAAAGAAAGAAAATCGATACACACGAGGGGTTTTGCTCCTGGAGTATGCTAACCCCTCGTGTGTATCGGCCTTGAAGGTATAAATTAAAAACGCAAAGGATCTTGGCAACCTCGCTCCCAGGGATTTCTCTCCGCCATTTTTTCTTTCTTGGGAAACCGCTATTGCGGTTGTTAACCTATATGTTTTTTCGTTTTTCTGTGAAAATATCGATCAGGAGGTTTCATCGAAGAAACTGAAATTAAAATTGAAGCTTCAGACACCCGATGAACACTTGTGCTTGGATATTTTGTTAGTTTTAACTGGAGAGCATTACTCTATCTGCAAAATATCGACAAACACTCAGTTTTATTGAATTGGTAACAATAAAAAAAGAGTGATTTGAATTTAGATCAAGAATAGGGCACCCAGTATGTGATAATCTTATAATTCTATGGTAAACCACTTTAAAATAAAGCTTTCAAAGTTACGCAGGGGACAATCAATACAAACAAATCGTGCACATTCCAAGAATCTTCCGGCGCGTCAATACACGAGTTCCTTTGATTTGAGAATCGCTGAAATCAAAACGTTGCTGATGTTAATCAGTAACTACGGTATGTAGTTCCCGGATTGTTTTTGCATTTGACTTCATATTTCCTTTCGAGAAAGCAACAACCGAAAGTTTCATATTAAAATAGCATGTGGTCTGCTACTCCCGTTAACCCAAGAGTGTCGTAAACAGATTCGATTCAGTTCAGTCCGTAGCAATCGAATTTGGCGTTGCATTTTCGTGACGATGAATTCGTCTTTTCAACGAAATTTACACACTGTTATGAATTTTCTAATTTTAAACAGAAAGACAAGTACATATACAGTTTAATTAGAAATTTTCCTCAGTTATGTAAACCAACTTTATGCCTCAGTTGTGTGACCACTGAAACAAACTTTCCCGGGCCTGGCAAACCAATTCATACAAATGGCAGATCCGAAGGCTTGTCACCTGAGTAATTTGCTGTTCTCTGGCAGTAAAGGTTTTATTAAAGTGGTGTTTTCTCTAAAGGTTTTTGGCCTTCATCTTGTCCCGATATTACAATAAGCTCCCAAAATATTTATCGAGGTATTACTTTAATCTTCCCCAGAAATTAAGGCCTTGGTCAAGCTTTGATTCCGAAACTGAAACTGTAAAACTTTGTTACGAGATAACTGTTTCCGAAAACTAAACCTTTTTTGTGTATTTCGAGAGGAATTACTTCAATGAAAGAAAACAATGCAGCTTACGAAGCAACGAAATGTGCGTCGGTGAACTTTTTGAAGAGGAAATGAGCTTGCCGACTAAATGAGACAACTCCGGCCGATAGAAAGTTATAGTGGACTACTTGCCATTCCCCATTGGAATGGATTTTGTATGTTACGAAGAAGAAGAAGAAGAAGAAGAAGAAGAAGAAGGAGTGTTTGACCGAGAGGAAAAGTGCCCGGGAAATAGAACCACATACCATTTGTAGTTTACGATTGTTGTCGACTGCCATCAACTGCTGAAAAAGTTCGAAGTCATTCGTACGCTGACACGATTTGTCTGTAGACAGTGATCTCAACTTCGAATTCCCCGTAGAAGTAGTTTTGCAATTGTTATCTACTGGAAAACATACGGAAGTTACAGTCATGTACAGTATTGCTTATAAGCCATATATATGGATCAGAAATATTCTCGTTGTTATCTACTTTGCTTTTTGATAACAATGCAAATATTTTTGTTCAAGTTTTTTGTTGTTATCTACTTCTGATAGCAACAAGGATTCAGTTCAACTGCATTGATTTGTTTTTAATCATCCAATCGATTTCTACTGATTTCTATCGAGACTACGCCAGGGTGTAATTAAATCAAAACGTAGACTACAAACCGGGAGGGGTAAATTTTCGAAGTACCCTCCCTTTCATTCCCCCGCAGGCAAATCCCCTTAAAGGTATATCAAGCTTTTACTTTCCAACTGTTTCTTTGCTTTTACAGCTAGGTCCACAGTCAACGCGACGCGCCGTTTCTCTCCGTAAAACGTCTCAACTTCTTCTTCCTTCTACCCTCAGACCCACAAACACCGCCAATGACAGATTGGTTTTGTCCTTGAACCTTGGTGGGCGTCTGCTAATGTCTTTTAGCAAGGAAAGGCCGTTCAGCTCCTCTTCTCAATTCTTTCGTCAACTTTCCAACAACCGACTGTTTGCCACTTCAACCAGTAACCACGAAACTTACATTTATATATAGGCATAATTAGTTTAGCAATGAACACTTTACATACATAATTATTGTAAAACGCGATACCTTACACTCCTATGTTACTATTTTCTCCTATGTTACTTACACTCCTATGTGCTAAACACGATACCTTACAATCCTATGATAGCAACGCTTTACTAAATCAACACTTAAGAACAATAAACTTACACGCTTTTAGTTACAGATTACGTTACAATACATCTCTAATTACAAACCACTACACTACAACGTTGAATTAACACTAGTTAATTAACACTAGGACCATACGAAATACTAAGACCGAAAAACTGAAACAAAAAGCTAAATTAGAACATGACAAAAAAATAGAAAATTTCGTGACAGCGATGCAGTTGAAAAAGCGCTTTATTGTTGATGCTACTTCGTTTGGCAAGGCATCGGACTGCTGAGCAGGAGGTCGCGGGCTCAAACCCCAGACTGGACCACAGACCAGGGTTCCTGGTAAGATCATGCTGGCTGTGTACCGCTCTAACGACTGCTTCAGTTCAGATAATCGCGTCATTGGACAGTAGCCGCTAGCCTTATCTCCAACACTGCTCCACACGTGAAACTGGAAGGGGATGTCAAAGAACCCACACGCCGAATGAAACTTAGAGTAGGGAACATAAGTTCTTGGTGCTGTTTTCGTCTGCCCTCGCACACTTCAGGGGTGGGCTGGCCACTTATCCCCAGGAGCCTCTAATGGGTTACAGAAACCTCCAAGTAAACCTCTTAGGTCCCTAATCACCACTTGGCGTGGAAAGGACTAACTTGAATGCATAATTTATGTATGCATCAATACAAACGAATTCGTTTTGAAATTCACGACGGTGTTTATTTTTCGGAATCCTTGAAATTTGGCGGTAAAGGAAAAACCCAAACTTTCCCATATTTTCTTAGGTACCATTGTATAGAGATGTTTGTCCCCACCGTTAAAACGATATAGACTTTACGAAAAGTTCCTAATTCAAATAAATGGCAATTAATTGACTAGCAATCTGCAAAAACATACTAGATACCGCCAATTGGTCGCCCTTCTTATTTCAAGTAAATTTTAAACTAAAGCTATGGGCTTGTAGCCACGTTACTCCAGTTAACTGAATTGAATAACACGTGTTGGACTTATCTGAATTAGCTGGAGCTTGAGTGGCAGGGTGATTGAACATTGTTGGCTTGCGTTCCCCAATCGTATGTTTTTCATAACCATTCACATTTTGACCTGAAAGATAGAAACCGATCGATTAGACAATATTTATTGCACAGTAAAAACAGAGCGGACCACACCATATAGACAGACGGTAGGGCATTGTGACCACTCATTTAACAGAATTTCGACTCGGATAGCAATAGAATTTGACGCTGTCGCATGCAGTCGCAAAAACAACACAATAGGGAGCTTAAGCAACGACGACGGCGACTGTGACGAAAACGTCATTTCAAAACACAACTTCTCGTTTTGGTAACTTTTTTCTCGATTATTCCAGTTCGTTCAACATGAGCTGTCCATGGTCTATATTACTGTGAGCGGTGTTACAGCAAAGAAGGAAGGAAAACCTGCCGTCGTGCGAACACGTTCTCGAGAAAACCTAAATTTTGGTCATTTCACGTTGTTGTTTTGCAGAGGACGGTAAAGAAATGTACCAAACTGTAACGCAAGCGCAGTGGAGCGATCGTTTTTGCTCATTAATCCCATTGTTGTGGCGTTCTCGTTGCCGTTGCCGTGGTCGTTGCTTAAAGAAGGGGCACTGTCACGCTATTGTACCATCACTTAAAAGGTTTAAGGTGCTAATGCATCAGTGGACACCTTAAAATAATGGTCTGGTTTTGCTCCTAAATACCGTAGTACTGCATTGACAGCATAAGCTCCTGTATTCCATCAAAGATGACGAGGATGGAAATGGATTGAAATTTGAAAAGCTTGCCAATTTTTTCAAAATTTCAAGCTATGCGCTGAAAAATCGCCAAAAACGTTATTATGGTTAGCTCTCCCTGTTTTTTTACACGATAACAGGTAAAAGGCAGTTATTTTGGCAGAACTGAACCTAAAACAGCAAAAATCCTGGTGACAGTGCTCATTTAAACTCCCTATCATTATGTTGCGGGATTACGGTGCGTGTTTCATGCAAGAGAAGGATGGACGAACAAACGAATTAAAAAAAAAAACAAATCCGGTGAAATCTTACCTTTTGTAATCGTGGATTTTTTCGCATCTTTCCTGTACGCTCCACCAATCGTGTAAGTTATAATTCACTCATTATGTCATCTAACTAACAAGAGAGAAGTAAAGGAGACCAGTTACTTAAAATTGTATACACTCGGGTCTGGATGCGAAATGTTGCTGTTTAGCGACAGAAAATCTTACGACGCTCACATCATCATCTCGAAACTGAGCAACGAAATCAGGTTGAGTTCGTCTGACAAGATTTTGTTCAGATTAACCGGCCATGTTCAAGAACGAAACTTAAATCGCTGATGTTCGCTTGATGTTGCCGGCAATAACTTGCCAAGACAAATTTCACAGTCAAACCAGATAAAAATTCTAGAAGAACTAACCTGTAGAGAACTCTGATCTTTCACAGCGCACATCAATAAGACGGCGAACCAAGGATTTCAAAATGAACCTCAGCAGCACACGGCGGACACCGCTCGAACTAACGGGAGTGCCTTTTGTCTCACCTCTTTTTGTACTGCATTAAAAATTCATAGCGTAATCTACAATGTAAAATATTTGTATCGGCTTGAAAACACCGAGCAACTAACACGTTAACGAAGCTCACTTGTCAGACTGATTGGGCGATGTTGCTTCTGGTATTTTTAGTCTATTGAGTATATTTATCTCCCAATGAATGCGCATGATCTCTACATAGGCTAATTACATGTCATTTCTTTAGGCTGCATTTTTGTTCGAACAATGGGACAGGCGACGAATCAGTGATTGCTGACATGGGGTGTTACAAACAAATGAAAATTAGTTTGAATTTTAAGCAGCGTTGCTTAGCCTTGCCAAATTTTGTGGTGTTGTTAAACCTTCACCCCTTGGAGCTCACAATTTTCCGAAAGCGAACTGTTTGCTTCTCGGAACAGATAATGTCCGCGGACAAATATCCGAGCATATTTTCGCGCCAAATGGAGACTATTTTATATACTCCCCAAATGCGCGTTGCGAAAAATATTTCAAGGATAATAAAGACAGTAGCCCCCATTTAGCTTTAAAAATCTGCTCGGATATTTATCTTTGCACATAATCAGTTCCTCGAAACTTTTCCGAGAGCGAAGCTATTCGTTTCTCGGAACAGATAATGTCCTCGGACACATATGCGAGCATATTTTCACGCCAAATGGAGAATACTGTTTATTTATCACATGCCGACCAATGGAGGCCGACATGGTTAACAAAACGTCCTCTGATCTTACTTGCGAGAGGAAAAGGCCAGTTTCAACAAAGTCTCTTCACTTTCACTTGTTAGACATGTGATTATTACAGGTCGACGGGACATGATAAACAAACAATTAAAATCAAGAAACATTTGGACGTATCCGTCTCGTGGAACGTCTTGGAACTTAAAACGCGACATTCGATGAGTTTGTCAGTATGTACGTACATAGAGAGGCCACGGATATACTTATGCTTTTGTAAGGCTGAAGAAGGATGTAGTTGTAAGGCTATAGCCACAAAAATATATCCATAAACTTTGCACTCTTAACAATAGGAAGTTTAAGAAACGAAGACGGCAACGAGAACGTCATTTAAAAATAGAACTTCTCGTTTTTGTAACTCTTTAGCAATCATTCCAATTTGTTTAACTTGGAAAATGCTGGCGAACTCTCTAGGAACTAAGGTAGTATGAATGACGTCAAAGTAATGAAAAAGAAAAAGGATTTTGCCGTCATATGCTCACGTTCTCGAGAAAACCTAATAGTGGTCATTTCACATTGTTGTTTTGCAGAGGACGGTAAAGAAATGTAGCAAAATGCAAAAAGCACGTGTTCCGTTGCCTTAGTTTACTAGTTGGATGAATGGACCCGAACCGTTCCCGAGGCTGACTAGTCTGCAAACAGGCTCTCCATTTGGGTATTCTGAGAGATTGTCGCGCCGACTTGCCCTTGAATGGCGCGCGGTCAAAGCTCGGGGATTAGGGCGGGCAAGAGAAGGGAGAGTCTGCAATGGTCTTTGTAAGATTTGAGTTCTGCCCCCTTTTCCGCTTGACTGATCTGTCAAATTATCAAAGTGAAATGAACCAATCAGAACGAACCGGAAATGACCTTTTGGGTCAAGGCGGCTGTCAAAAAACTTTTCTGTGACACGTGCGCTTGTCTAAGCGTAAGTTGTTATGTTATGAACTCGAATCCTAGCCTGCAAACAGGCTCTCCGTATGGGTTATTCCGAGATTTGCTTTCTAATGACGCGCGGTAAAAAGCTAGAGGGTTGGGGCGGGTGAGAGAGAGGAGACTGCAATGGTCTTTGTAAGATTTGAGGATTTACGTTCAGATTCTGAATGTAAATTGCTGATTGGCCAATTCGAGGGTCACACATGTCAAACAAGTGAGCAGAGACTTCAGTAGACGCGGATAATAATTCTTTGAATTTAAGATCCTTAAAGCAAATTAATCTGAAGAAAGAGCAAGACCTGGCATTGAGAGTCTCCTTTATGAAAAGGATGTACTAACCGTGTTGACTACAAGCATTGGAAAAAGCTTTGTGTTTCAAGTTTTCGCTGTGGTGAAATCGCTGGACTCCTCGAGAACACCACTGCAGATCAGATGGAAGAAGTGAATTCTCTGAGGGTTGAAAGCAGTGGAACTTGAAAGCTCAGACGTGTTTGGAAACCTCCATGGGTCGTGAAGGATCTCAGTCGAGCTCGCAATAGAGTGACCCAGCCGAGCTCCATTACAATCGAGCTCGACTTAACGGTTATCGAGCTCGATAATTCGGATCGAGAGCACGCGGCTATCCAAAAACAATCATAGAAAGGTCTCTGTCAGGGGTCAACTTTGCCTATGGACAATCGGCTCTAACACAAAACAAAAAACTAACGCGAGGGTTCTGCCTTTTGCGACTACGTACCACCCAGCAGTTAACAGTCTTAAACAGACAATGATGGAACACTGGGGCCTTATACAAAATCAGCCATTGTTAAAGGCAATTTATTTGAAACCTCCGATAATATCATACAAAAGAGTTAAATCTCTTAAAGACATGCTTGTAAGGGCAAAAATATAATCTAAGGCTCTAATGCGAGGCGACCAAAAAACCGCATGAGGAGTCCGTGCAGGCCTGTCACTCATTTCCTCTCAAGTTACTCTAAAATATGGTGGAAAGTTGTTCAAGAGTTGGAAAAAAAAACCTGTCCAATAACTTTGCTACCAGAATTTAAAACGTTGCTCGCTAAAATGAACTACTTTATTCTGCATAACATCTAAGTTAAACCTTTGTTGTCAGGCCGTTTAATGTATTGGCCCATATGGACCAGTACATTCTACAGATGCATGGTTACTCTTTAAGAATTGGAAAGTTGAAATGAGGCATTGATACTTTGAAATGGTTAGTGCTTTGAATTTTAACACCCCTTAAATGCGCTACCATGGCCGATTTCCATTGAACATGACTGTTTGGTTCCCTACAAAACCCAAACTGTCCGAAGTGAACGCCCTCAGACAACACCAAAATATACGATTTTTGTCTTTAAGTTTCCGATACAAAAACTCCTCCTGGTGCCCAAAAACGACATTTGCAGTAAAGTTCAGCTCCAGCACTTTAATTCTCTGCCACATTTTTCTGCTCACTTGTTTAGCACGCCGAGGAAAAGCTGTTGAAGAAGAGCTATCCCCACTCATCCGAAAGGTTCGTCGTCACGAGCGAAATGAATTCTGGGTAATTCCTTGATAACGGCGACATGGAAGTCCGCCAATTTCTGTTTCATAGATTTTTCCTCATTTTGTGTCGAGCCACCCAGTCCTGCTGGCGAAATATTGTACTGATTGCATTATTTAGAAGTCAAAACAAGCCAAAATTGCCATGCTAGGTCCTGGAATCCATCCTCAGAAAAGCCAGAAAGACAACCTCACTCTTCAACCGTCATGACTCGGCGACACACTCGTGGCGGCTAAATCGCTGTGAAATTGTTTTTCACCTCTGGTTTCTTTCAGAGGATTGCCTCTACCCCCAAACCAGCTTGATGATGCCAGGCTAGGGGCTTCTGAAGCGGAAAATGGCTCGAAAAAACACTTATACGTCGCATACTTACCAAATTTCACGCCGAGTGCTCGCTTGAAAACAAGCAACAGCTAGCGTGACCAGCGTGACAAAAACAAGAGAGCCTTCAGTGCTCAAGATCAGCGAAAATCACCAAGGTAACGCCAAATAAGGAATCACCAGATCGTCTCGATCGCTGACACTCAGAAAATTTCAGAAATGGCTCAAGAAAACTTTGACAAGAAAGAGTTAAAGAACATGCAGAGATTAGGTGACAACCTTAACAAACGTTAAGTTGAACAACACCATCTGTAACTTTAAGTCCTCCCGGAAATTTGAAAGATTTCAACCTATCGAAAGGCTTCTTTTCTGCAATGTACCAGAACTATGCCATATTTTCCAGAAGAATTTCCAAATCTCCCTGATTCCCGGAAGAATTTTGTTTTCCTTCCGAAACAGTCCTTGATAGAGTTGCATGTCACTCCCCTTAACATAAGGTTGAAGTGTCGAGGAATATGACAAATCAATATAGCACTGCTAAAAACACACTTTCTGACAAGTATGTATGTTAGTAAGCTATCATTAGTAGTTTCTAATTCTAATTCTTGGTAGATTCTAGCTCGATTCTATATTGATTCGATTTGTATTTTTAGATTGTATTTTAAAAAGTTAGATAATCCCTATTAGCAGTGGGGTATCCCCTCTGCTAGATTCTGCTTGACACGTTATAATAATAATAATAATAATAATAATAATAATAATAATTATTATTATTATTATTATTATTATTATTATTATTATTATTATCATTATTACTATTGTTATTCAGTGTCAACCAGTTTACAAAAGTGTATTAACAGCCTCTAGGCTCTATTCAGTATCTCATCATGACAAAATCATCTTACTCCGCGAGCACGTGGACTCTTGCTGTGCATTAAATGCATTGTTTTTACATTGTTTTTAAGGTTGTTCGTGAGCGATATTAAATTAAAGGCTGTGTCTAAATGACCGGCAGCCGGTCAAAGTTGTAAAAACACTAAATGACCGGCAGTCCGATATTTCCTTGACAAATTCAAAAAAACTGAGGAATTTATGATATTTTCAACAAACGACGGCATTTGCAGACTTAACTATCGAAGTAACCGTTAAAAAAGCGATGCAGTTTTATTAAAAGGCTATAAACTATCAAAGTACACAAATCGTCTAAATGACCGGCAGCCGGTCAAAATCTTCAAGCCTAATACAAACGTCCATATTCCTCGACTCCTAGCCCCAATCCCTAGCCTAAAACACACTAAATCTTCCCGTAGTATCAAGTTCAAGGAAAACAAAGCCCTTGAAAGGGAGCCCGAATCGGACTAAAGACCATAATAGTGACTTGAAGCCGAATCCGGAGTTTGACCGGCTGCCGGTCATTTAGACACTTCGTAAAATTAAATCGTCTGATGATTTGTTCGTGGATGCACATAAATTAAGTTTACACATCGATCTACAGCATTTTAGTATCAACCAAAACAACTGCAAAATATTAGTCCATACCTCAGATGGTTCATTCGTTGCCCAAAAGTTGTCCTGGAAGGAACACGTTGAAGCACAAACAATTGCTCAAAACTCTATAAAGTTGCCATAAAGTTGCCGAGCACAATCTACATAGGCCTAATGCGTGCTAATTTAAGTATACCTTGCAGTGTACAACATACGGCAGGTTGGTCAGGGCGATAATTATACAATTCAATGACATGTTTGTTCTAGTGGTTAGGTTCGTGAAACAGCTTCCAAAAGTATCCTCCTTCCTTCTGTAAAAGCTGCTGGGGCTTATCGAACTCCACAACTCGTCCGTTGTCTAAAACAAGCACCCTATCATAGTCAATAATAGTGTTCACTCGATGAGCAATGGTAATTACAGTACATTCTTTAAATTTCCTTCGAATTGTGTCTTGAATAAGCTGGTCTGTCTTGTAATCGAGATTCGCGGTAGCCTCATCAAGGATCATAACTCTGCTCTTTTGCAACAGGGCGCGAGCCAGGCAAATCAGTTGCCTCTCTCCCGCGCTGAAGTTCCGGTTTCCTTCTTTGATTTCACCATACAGTTGATTTGGCAGTTTCTCTACCATCACCTTCAAGTTGGCTTCCTCTAACGCATTCCAAATTTCCTGATCACTGTGTTTATCAAACGGGTCAATGTTCATACGCAACGAACCGTTAAATAGAATGGGATCCTGGGTGATAATAGACATCATTTCACGAGCCCTCTGCAGGTTGAGATCGATTATGTTGACGTCATCGATGATGATTATGCCAGATGGTTCTGGCATGCGGAGAATCGCTGACACCAGAGACGACTTTCCAGCTCCAGTGCGCCCAACAATACCGACTTTCTCCCGAGGCTTAACCGTAAGAGTAACGTCTTTAAGTATTTCAGGCCCACCATTGTAATATACTAGTCCCAGATTCTGAAGTACTATTTTCCCTTGGTTTGGCCAGTCTGCAGGAGGCTGGAACTGATTCTGGTACCCAGGCTCTGGGTGTATCCTCGTATATGACATGATTCGTTCGGCTGAAGTCATGCAGCTCTCCGTTTCGGAATATTGTTGGACACCGTACGCAGTTACCTCAATGGTAAGTTGTAAGGTGTAGACAAGGGAAAGAGCCGTGATTCCTTAAATCAAAACAGTTGAGTTAAAATTAAAGATATAGTTTTAAATTGGGGGACAGAAAGCGAATGTCGCCCGAGTTTCCCGTCGGCTGGCGGCTTCTCTCCGTTAAAATTGCTGACTAACTGAAACGGACACAATGTAACCACATAATTATTCTCATTGCACGTAAAGATAATCATGGCATAAAAATGTTTCAGCACACGATAGCCGGGCTATCCTCACGGTTGTGTGATAGCCGTGTTCCACAAACTTGGGGAGATTTTCTTTTTCCCGTATTCGCTCACTTTTTTTTCACTCAAGTCCTTAACGTTCTTGATTTTGGATGTGTTTCCCTTTTTATTGATAATTTATCCCAAATGCTTTAATTAAAGTCTGGCCGCCTAGATTAGCCTTAGCTACCTGCGGGCCAATTGATTCTTGTTTTTTTTTGTAATGTGAGTTAAAAGTAGTTTAATACTGATTTGCCCAAAAGTAATGGGGGCGAAAAAGTTGCATAATGATTATCATAACTTCAATCATAGCAGGGTCAGTAGTAAGCGGTTCTCTAAGCAACAGCTGTAGACTTCTTGTAGCGATTGTTGCATCTGCAGACTCGCCGATGCAGAAAATTGTGGTTGTTGCACATCATGTAATCAACACCTGCACCTTACACCTCTCACCTCGCACCTTACCCCTTGAGGTGGATTTCCACTGTTGCGTAATTTTTACGTGCGTACGGACGTAAACTTTACGTGCGTAAATAAACTAGAAACGATGTATGGGAGGTCGCGCGTAAAGGTAAAAGCTAAGCGAGGTTCAACTTTTACGTTTACGCGCGGCTTTTCACACATCGTCTCTATTTTATTTACGCACATAAAGCCAGTTAAAGTTTACGTCCGTAGGCACTTAAAAATTACGCGACAGTGGAAATCCACCTTTACACCTACATAAAAGCCTCAGTGTAGATCAAGCTAATAAAAATTCACGGTTTTGCGCTGGTTACGAAGCTAACAACATGGTATTATCCGCGTACATAAACAGTCCCGCGGTTATCGCTGCAGGTAGATCGTTAGAGTGAAAAGAATTGGGCCTAATACGGATCCTTGTGGTATTCAAGTTGTAACCGGTAGTATGTCAGATTTGCAACACAAATAACAAAAGAGAAAAGATGCGAAGGGAAAGCCGACTAAACAATCTTAAAATCAATGCGCTGCCTCGCTGGCAGCCAGTGCTGCTGTGTCGTTCAGCTTGAGTTAAATTATGCAGCATTCAAGACTTAATGTCATTGATGCAGTGTTCCATATTAACAGCTTGGGCAGAGGGCTGTTCGTCAATACCATTGACACAAGAAAGAAATACACTCAAGTGTCTTGTATTTGTAAAACTATATAGTCCCCTTTAGAGGTGCGCTCGGACACTAAACATTACCCAGTCAATAAAGGTTGTCAGCACGGTGTGCGCATGACTTTACCAACTTTTTGCGAATACAAATACAATGGAGCACTAGAGTCTGGGTTTTTCTGTTTTCATGGGAAAATTTCCAGTACATCCAGGATATGATCGGTGCAATAATATGCATTTCAAGCCGCTGGTTGTTACTAAAACATAAACTAATCATAAATTGTAAATTATAAATAAATTACCTGGTCCGACTTTTACGGCAATGGCCATGAATGCGACAGCTGCTGTGAATGTAACATTTACTACATTCAGGTAAAATGACATCCATCTGGGGGTTACTTTGGTCATAAAACACGTTTCCATGTAAGTATCTTGATACCTGAAAAAAATATACATAACTATATGGTGGCATTTCCACCATAACTTAAATCAGGGAAATTATATCAGATTTTGCAGTCATTACTGACAGGTTAATTCATATTTTTCACGAAGTCTTTTCTTTGTGATACAACAACGGATGAGTACTCTTGTTTAAATTTATCTCTTACTCGACTCCTTTAGACCTTAGCTGTTCAATAACAATGACTTTTGTTAGACTTGAAGTCCATAAAAAGTCCTTGTTTTTGAACGTTTCAGCTCTTTTAGGTAAATCTATTCGAATATCGTCTTCTTGGCTCCGATTGCGTTCTAGGTTTGACAAATTATTGTGGAACGTAAAAGACAGGACACATGCAACTGACGTAAAATATGCTTCAAACCTGTATAACTCCTGAAGAAAACCAGCTTCCTTGTTATACGCACGAATGGTTGCCAAACCCTCCAAGGTATCAGAGAAGTGAGAAAACAGAGGGCTTCTATTCAGCGCCTCCAATCGCCTCAGTTCGCGGAAAGTTTTGTTATAGAGACGTGCTACTCGGAAAAACACCATCAAAAGAGGAACGACAGCAAATATGATCCAGACGTTTAGCGCGCATGCAAACATGACCGATGCGGCAGAATACAAGACAAGCTGTACCATGTCCACAAACACATAAGGAAACAACTCGTCCACGATGGCCATATCACTCGAGAATCGATTCATTATTCTGCCAACAGGGTTGGTATCAAAAAATAAGACTGAAGCCTTCAGGATGGCAATCGTCATTTTGTCGTGCAGGCGCTTGGAGGAGCTAACGAGGGTTTCAAACAAAAGCACCGCTCTTATAATGAAAAGAAGTACAGCTGCACAAACCAGGCCACCATAGATCTGAAAGTGGTGTCTGTTGGCTCTCTGTTCCAGGGGCAGTTTGGACATCTGAAGCAGCCACCAGTCTGGAGCAATCAGAGAGCCTGTGAACCATTGGGTGAAACAAAATCATAAAAGAGCCAATGAACTAAACAAGAAACAACGAATGCGTACACAAACGGTGTGAGTGGGTGAGTGAGAGTGAGTGAGTGAGTGAGACTCTATGAACCCTCAAACTCGCAAAGGTCATGTGCTACATAGCGTTTAGTGATTTGTTTCTGAAAATGTAACTTGAGAGAAAAAGATATCTTTTACTATTTTAAGACCGATTTTTCGTTCCGCTTGAACTCTTAACGAAAATACAACAAATAAACTAAAACGTTTCTAAATATTTATAAACTCCTCCGACTTCCACAAGGACGCAGGACGGAAACTTTATAAAAATGCAGTTCCTTAAAACCGTGGTCGTTTCTAAGCAACAGTTACATGATGACCATTGGATAAACTTACCTTGAACTAAAGTAAAAAATGTGGCTAAAAGCAGCAGTAACTTGACAGATATTCCAGCTCGAAGGTAGTCCCAGTATAGTCTCCAGTTGACTGAACCAGACATGCGATCCTCCTCAGCAGTTTCTAAGCCGTAAGCATCTTCTACATTTATGCACAGTTTAGTTTCTTTTACACCGGAATGCAAGGTATGTATTTTCTCCAAATCACCACTCTTTTGCATCGCATCTCCTAGCACCATGCAGTCAAATTTTCTCAATTCTTCGTAATTACCCTTGTTTAATAAAATGGATCCCTTATCAATTAAAACGATGTTTTCTGCATTCATCAAGTACTGCAAGCTGTGAGTGGCCACGATTCGAAGTTTCGTGGAAAGCACGTTATTTAGACATTGCTCGGAGATATGCCTCCCAACTTTAGCGTCCACAGAACTTAACGGATCATCAAGCAAATAGATATCTGCATCAGAATAAACCGCTCGTGCTAATCCAATACGTGCACGCTGACCACCACTTAGTACAATTCCACGCTCTCCAATCATGGTCGCGTGTCCATCCGGGAACGCTTGTATGTCTTTGAGTAATGCGCATGCTTCAATGACCATATTATATTTGCGCATGTCTAGTGGTTCGCCAAATAAGATGTTGTCTTGCAACGTGCCAGCGCATACCCAGGGTTGCTGGGCAACATACGCGATTTTCCCACGTCTTGAAACGTGACCACTGTAGACCGGCAGCTCCCCTAAAAGTGTTAGCAGTAGAGATGTTTTGCCAGAACCAACAGGACCAGTAATAAAGATCATTTCACCGTCGTGTACTTCTAAAGAAACAGAATTCAAAGTAGAAGATTGGCGCGTACCTCTCCAACTACAAACAACGTCTTTCATGCAAACGTTCACTCTCCTCGCCTTTTTGCCGCTGTCTTCGTCTTCAGCATGTGGAATGCCAGAGGGAACTTTGCCAACGCAGAGTTGTTTATCTTCATAATCAAAAAAGGACTGCTTGAGTCGTTTCTTTACACTGCATTCGAACATTTCTAGAAACAGCTGAATGCGTCGCACAGAAGTTGAAAAGTCTCCCAACGATATGGCAGCCTGTGCAATATGCCAGCAGATCGATATTCGTATCGTCCCATACAGAGAGAGAATCATAAACATGTTGTAAGTGGTGAGCTCAGTTCCGGTAGCTGACAATGTGAAGACCGAAGTGAATACTGTAGCAGGAAGAGCCGAGTACAGCAACGCGGAAAACAGGGCAAGAATTGCGCTCTTGAGGCGAATAAGTTGGATTTCACTCCTGTAGATAAAAAGGAAAGGATTGGAGTACATTGTATTCAGTAATACATTCAGTAATATGGAGGCATCCTGGGATAGAACCCCACGCCCGATTAAAACACTTTCCACTTTTGTAATTCTATGGATCTATTCCAGTAATCTCAGTTGTTATCTTTATAGTTGTATCAGACAAATTACAGTGCGACGCGCCTTACCGTGGCCACCTAACAAACACTTTTACAAGTTTGCCACTGATTAAGGTACGCGAATTTGATTGACAGACATGCCTCCGTAGAAAGTTTCAACACGCAAGAACCTAATGGAGGCGTGTCTGTCAATCAAATTCGCGCACCTTAATCAGTGGCAAACTTGTAAAAATGTTTTTTTGTTTGATCCAAGTAAAATCTGGAAAGTACTGGAAACTAGTCTGAGCCAGCTTAATTGAACACACTAAACTAAATTTTACGACTTTTAGTTCTCAGAAAGTATGGCCGGGGTTCCCATGGGACCCTTAGTTCTATTAATTTAAAACAAGAACCTTAGTCGATATTGTGATAACGGACTAAGTTTTTGTTGGCAAGCAGGTTGGGGTTTCCTTCACTTAATGAAGAACTTGTCCACATGATCAAGGGACACGTTTCTTATGACTCCCTTGCAGCTTGAAAGACTATGTCAGCTAATACATTTTGACTACAGTTTGACTTTTCAGGCTAGATCCTTGCGCTCTTTAAAAAGGTAAAATTTCTTCCAGAGAAACCTAAAATTAAGTCGTTTCGAGACTACTGGCTCTTTCACCGATTCAGGAACAGTTATTAATTTCAATTGAGGTCATCTTCGGTGGGTGGGGTGCGATATGCAACAAACCTATTGCAGTGCTGATGTGAAAAGTTTTTCACAAAACTTTGTACTGATAGAACTAAATTAAGTTGAAAAAAAAAAAATAAAGTTACCTTCGAGCTTGATGTATCCTTTCCCTAAAGAGCCACTCCCACGCATTTAATTTTACTGTCCTTATTCCCTGGATGATATTGTTTAACAATCGAAGACGCTTATCCGTTTTGGCAGCAATTCTGAAGCGCAGGTTGGCACAAGCTGCACCCATAAGTCCATAGAGAACAGCAAACGATAACAAGAGTAACAATCCAGTTAGAGCCTTCCATCCAAACAAGTAGGCGATAAGGAAAGATATCCCACCAGCCTCGAATGATGAGCGCAGCAAGGAACCAATCGAATACATAGAGGTGTCAAACCTCTGAAGATCGGCGGAAATAAGGTTCATCACGTGACCACTGGAAATGTGTGATAACTGTAATTGGGTGAGACTGAGAACCTACGTGATGAGATAAAATACGAAATGTTTTGATTGACAAATAAAAGACGTGTAAAAACGGTGTACTCTGCTGCTTATAAACGATGTGATTGTTATAAGGCGCTGATACAGTGTTTTCACATGACGTCGCGGCGTGACGTCAAAAGTGGTGTCCCAAATTAAACCTCTGGGGGAATTGCATTCTATTTTTATGCAAATAGCTTCTTTGTTTGAGTAAACCAATATGACTGAAAGTATCATATTTAAGGGTGAAAACACTCTACAGGATTAGACTGATGAGTCACGATCCGCGTTCGGATGACGAAGTCATCAGAATAACTGTGTTGTGATATTAATTGATTGACAACTAAGGGAAAAAAATTTTCTTTGTTTTCATTGCCAGAGGAATAACACTGAAATGTGTAGCACTTTCTTATCATCCTCATCATGTTCAATTATAATTATTAGACTTAACTGACTATTTTATTAATGGCACATTTCTTTTAAGAATTGTCGCAGCTTTTAATAGTGTGAAATAAAACAAATATCGAAGTTAAGGTTTGTTGATTCCTGTTGCTGGTGTTGTCAGCCGATCAACTTGACCGTGTACACCTGCAGGTTAAATTTTATAATGGAAGGATTAAAAAGCTGGGGTAAACGACTAAGTTGTGTCTGTAATAAGCGGTGCAGTATTAAAATCTACAAGATTGCTATTGGCAATCCATCGTAAAAAATGATTTGATCAGTTCTACGTTACGTTTATTTGAATTATTTGTTTCTTGGGATTTGAGTGGAGTACCTGTAAACTAGCTTGGATAGCTAAGTGCACTTGCACCATAAACACAGTATTTTTTTTAAAGGTTTCCTCTGATACCAAGTGAACGAAGTCTTACATACCCACCTTTTTATAAATCATTCCAACAACAGCGGATTTCCATCTTAAAGGCGTTGTATAGGCTCTGACAGCAAACTGACTTGAAGCCAATACACGTATGATGGAACTCAGGCAGATACCGGACGCATATGCATAAGCAAACCGTGTGTCAAGTGATGACTTCAGTAGTTCCGCTAATAGTAGGCTCAAAAACACAGGTTGTAGGACATTTCCAAGTCCGCACAACAGCGCTAATAAACACGCAATCGTGTAATGACTCCAGGAATACAGTTTCAGTAGTGCAAGGAATAAACACCACCCCCCTCCACAAGGCCCCCAAGATAACAGCTTGCCTGAAAATCTTGTGCGTGGACCACGCCCGATCGACGATTGTTTAGTGATTTTCTCGTTCCACAACCTTTCTAGTTTTTCGGTTGCTTCTTTACATTTGTCGTCCTGAAGCAAAGGAAACAAGTCCTCGTTCTGGAGAGGACGCGTATTTCCCGTGGAAAATATTCCGTTTAGCCACCAGAATGATAGAATGGAGAAGATCCCAGCTTCCGTTCGTGGATTCTTTCTTTCTTCTTCAGTTCTTATTATGTCGTAGTCGACCATGGTGACTGACAGAAAAAGAAACGATTTAGTTGGTCGCAGTTAAATGCAATTGCGTAAAGAAGCCTGAAAAAAAAAAGAAAAGAAACTCTGCAAAGTGAAGTCTTGCATGAGGTCCGAGTTTGCAATTTGCAATATTTGTTGATGCACCCTTTCTACTGGACACTACTATCGGAGCGGCAAGTTGGAAGGGAGAAAAAGAATAAATTCACGTTTGCGATTATAAATTATAGTCTAGTAAAGGCTAGGCCATCCATCGACCACCCCTGTGGACCTGGTCCATAAACCACCCTGTGGACCCGGTCCATGGACCACCCCTAACTACAATACAATAAAGCCACAAAACTAAATTCAGCACTAATAAATGATTAATGTTAATTTCACAGCACCGGTGATGACGTTTTCGACCTGAAAGAATATCGTATCAAATTGAAACCACTGAAACCAACCTTTTCTGTCCGTTGCGTCTCTCAGACTTACTAAATATATCTTATTAACCAAACGCGAGGGCCGTACTGGGAGAATATCGGCCCGAGGTCTTGGCAGTACGGACCGAGCGCAGCGAGGTCCGTACAAAAAAGACCGAGGGCCGATATTCTCCCAGTACGGTCCCGAGCAAGCTTGGTTAATAAGAGATTTATTACACGACTGAAGACACGGCCCTCGCGCTTAGTTAATTAACCATTATTCTACGAGGGCGCGCTGATCATAACCAACTCGGCGCTACGCGCCTCATTGTTATTTATCATTTCATATCCAGCAAGCCCGAGTAGAATATTTGTTTTATTAAAAACACTGCGACCACGAATTGAGAATCTGAACCAAAAGCGAATGAAAGAAATAAACGTAGAGAAAGAGAAAACCGTGAAATGGCAACATTTGTTAATCGCTTGACTAAACGAAAAGGGTGCGGAAACCTTAGTTTTGTTGCAGCGTTTCTGGGAAAATTTGAATGAATTTAACGAAAGTATCCGATAGGAACGCCGGCAGGAGCTTCATCTCCGGAAAATTACTCTATTTTATTGGCTCAGGACTGCTGTAAATTGTCAATGTTTTAAAAAAGTGGATGGAACGGCTTTCACATGGATGTCCGTGCCGAGGAAGAAAGCGAATTTGTAATCCATACAAACAACGGCGCCATGTGCGAATTTCATCAAAATGAAGACATATTTCAGTTTAAAAAGACTATGATGAACTAGAACATTACCTCACCGAAACTGGTCGGAAACAAGCAACCTGAGGGATAAGCAAAAGAAACATCATGGCTATGAAAGAAATATCCTGAGCCTCTTGAAGTTTATCTGATGTGTGCGGCATAAAAACTGGAACCGCGGCCGAGCAGCATAG
>OX419341.1:29224399-29226899 GCA_948470475.1 Galaxea fascicularis | reverse complement strand
GTTTGTTTCGCGACCGCGTCAGAAGGGGAATGGGTCTATTACCGATTTGACGTCAAAATCTACTTTGCATGCATATTTACAAAGAGTTAATGCGATGCAAATCAGTCTGTGACGTCAAATCGGGAATAGACCCATGCCCCTTAGTGACTCGGTAGTGAAACAAACGATGCTAAGTTTAGAAGCCTATAAAAAGTTAAGATTTGTTGAAAAAAGGAAAAAAATGCCACAATGCGTTTCGAACAAGTGCAAAGATTTATTTTAGCGAAAAAAAAAATTTGGGGTGATAGGCACTTTAACCGCCTAGCCCTATGCAAATTTGTGTCTGTTTTAAAAGTTAGGAATCCACAAAACCATTGAGTAAACGAAACGATACACCAAAAAGCCAAATTAAGTTTATCCTTTTTTGAGTTATGGTATCATGGATAGATTTGCATCCTTGTTCCAAAGGTCCGTTATCAAACGACGAACTGTGCCCGTTGAGGTAAACTATAAATGTGTATACATCTTTGTATTAACGTGCTATAGCTTTTGCATGAAGTATCCTTCACCTCTTTGAGAAGTACAGAGACACTATTAATAGTTATGTCTCCAGCGGTTACGCAAGACGAGTTCCTTGTAGCGAACAGGAAGCTGTGAAGGATACACCAGTCTGGTACTTACGCCACCATCCAGTTCTTCATCCTCAGAAACCAGGGAAAGTGAGAGTCGTGTTTAACTGCGCAGCCAAGTTTAAAGGCACCTCCCTGAATAATCAGCTTCTTCAAGGTCCAGACCTAACGAATGGACTTTTGGGTGTTATCATACGTTTTCGCCAAGAACCGGTAGCCATGGTTGCGGATGTGGAAGGAATGTTCCACCAGGTGCGGGTGGCTCCCGATGACTGTGATGCGTTAAGATTCTTGTGGTGGCCAAATAATGATCTCTCCAAAGAACCAGTTGATTACCAGATGTTAGTGCACTTATTCGGAGCCACGTCGTCTCCAAGTTGCGCAAGTTTTTGTCTCAAGGAAACGGCGTCGGATAATCAAGGCGAATTTGATGTGGAAACCATTACCACTGTTGACCGGAACTTCTACGTAGACGACTGTCTTAAGTCTGTTCCTACGACTGTTAAAGCGGCACGTTTGTCCGGCCAGTTACGGGAATTGCTGTCAAGAGGGGGGTTTCGGCTTACCAAATGGATTAGTAATGACAGGAACGTAATCGCCACTGTTCCAGTAACGGAGAGAGCACCCTCAGTAGTCAATTTGGATCTGGAGGATCTCCCTGTAAAACGCACTTTGGGAGTGCAGTGGGCCATGGAAACAGACGACTTTAACTTTCGCATCATGGGCGAAGGAAAGGCCCCCACACGTAGAGGAATTTTGTCTGTTGTAAGCTCCATGTACGACCCTCTCGGGTTCGTCGCGCCCATCATTCTGCCAGCCAAGAGTCTGTTGCAGAGCCTATGCGAGCAGAAGGATGGCTGGGACGAAGAGATTTCCGACGCTGATTCCATTGTATGGCAAGGATGGCTGAAGGAACTTGCATTTTTGAGGACAATATCAGTTCCCAGGTGTTTCAAGCCACCAGGATTCGGTGCAGTCGTTAACATTCAGTTACATCATTTCTCAGACGCTTCTGAATATGGTTACGGAGCTGTATCGTACCTCCGCATTGTTGACGACGAGGGTGTCCTGCACTGCTCCTTTGTTCTTGGCAAATCTCGCGTCACTCCCCTGAAAGTAGTGTCCATATCACGTCTTGAGTTAGCAGCTGCAGTGGTCGCTGTGAAGTTGAATTGCCTGATTCGGAACGAGTTAGAGTATCCCATACACGACACAATCTACTGGACGGATTCTACCGTAGTCTTGCAGTACATTCGCAACGAGTCAAGAAGATTTCACACGTTTGTAGCTAATAGAGTCGCGATGATACACGATGAATCCACACCACGTCAATGGCGTCACGTAGACACTTGTGCAAACCCTGCCGACATAGCGTCCAGAGGGGCGAAAGGTTCCGAAGTACACAAGTTGGAGCTCTGGCTTCACGGCCCAAAGTTTCTGTGCCTGAACAACCGTCCCAGTTGCCGGAATTGTCTCAAGATGACAGTGAATGCAGAAAATGCCCTGGTCGTGCCAACGTGATCGTCTGCAGTAAAATGTTGGAACCGCTGTTGTCCTACTATTCATCTTGGGACAGTCTTCGAAAGGCCATAGCCTGGTTAGTACGTTTCAAGAAGTATTTGGTTGGCTTCCTCAACAGGGATCCAGACAGCATTCCCAAGGGGCCCTTGACTGTCAGCGAAGTTATTGCTGCAGAGAATGACATCGTCAAAGCTGTCCAGCATGATGCATTTCCAGTGGAGCTAGCTGTGGTAGGCCAAAAGGCGTAGGGGAACCAGAAGAAGTGCGTTCCACGGTCTAGTCCAATACGCAACTTGAACCCTTTCGTTGCTGAGGGAATATTAAGAGTAGGAGGTCGCCTCGAGAATGCTCCTGTTTCGTTCCAAGCGAAG
>OX419341.1:29121899-29219399 GCA_948470475.1 Galaxea fascicularis | reverse complement strand
TGCTGGAGTAATCGAACGAAGCTATGGTTATGTTGTATGGAATGCATCGAGGAAAGCAAAACACGGCGAATAGTCAGTTCAATGGCGAGCAGCTGTGGGGAAGGGGTTCGTAGTGTTTTTGATTTCCAAATTACCAAGAGCAGTTTGTGGTCATGGTATTATTTTATACAAAAAGCTGACAAATAACGTTGCACAAGTACACAACACTTTTGTACACACTCACTAGAGCGCAAATGTTGCCTGCTTTGAAATGCCAGATTGTAGATACCTTAACGTCTGACAGATCCCCTGATACCAAGAGCCACTTGAATGACTTCTTCAGAGAAAGTACAGCATCATGACTCCCATTGAGAAGAGTGAAATGATTGTTCGTGTTCTTTGCTATGTACACACTGAAAATAAAGCTTAACTTTCCTGGATGAATGTGACCTTTCCTACGAGTGCACTGTGTGGTTGGCAGAGTCGAGAAACACTAAGACCGGCAACACCCCCATGGAATTTTGCATAAATCAAAATTCGCTGATTGCCTGATTGCGGTTGAATGGCTCAGCGATTTTCAAAGAAATCTCCATCGCAGATCATAACTGAGGTATCAAGCATGTTGCCAGATCAGGAGGCACCCAGATATGATAGGGGCACCCAACGAGAAACTTAGATGAAATATCTGTTCGGAATGGAAGAGTCTACTCGTTCTAAGACTTTCGGATAATGCAGTGCCAAAAAGCTACTGATTTCTTAACTAAAACATCACCTAAAACATTCGCAATCAGGGAAATCCAGGGGAATATAGTCCCTTAGATTTTCGGAAGGGCTATTTTTGCAATTTTTGGCTCTTAAAAAGGTCGCCTAGCATTTTCGGGTAAGCAAATAGTTGGCAGAGCAGTTCTTCGAAGGTAACGTTCAGCTAGCAAATTCTGAAATGAAGATTTCATTCCCTAAAAGTTTCGGGCAGTTCAATTTTCAGCTAATAAATCCGAACAGATCAAATTTTTCGAGCTGATTAAAACAACTCTCTAAACAGTCTTTAAACATTACAAAGAGCCTAGAAATATCCCTCAAAGGTTTTTTTGCTGAATTTGCTCGTTGGGTGCCCCTGATATGAGAATACACGTATTTTTAAAGTCAATATTCAAAATAGGAATAAATATCTGTGGAAGCATCGGGCAAACACGCGAAGACTATTCTTGCTCGCATGAAAAACAGTTCTCGCAACAAATAAAAACGACGGGTGGTAAAGAATCTGTCGAAATCACATGGAAATTGCTCCAAAGAATTTCACTCAAGCGGCCAAACTTAACGGAAACAACATTCTAGCTACATGAACAAGTCGCTGAACCGTTCCACCAATCGATGCTATTTTGCTACGTTTCCACAAGTTTAGGAAGGGGGAATCGGTGAGTAAAGGAGCTCCAGTGAATGTTCATCTCAACATACCTCGTATTGATGTTGATGTTATTTGTGTCAAACAAAGAGATAACACAAAAAGTAATGAAGCATTTCAAATTTCCATAAAAACAAACACGTTGGCCGTTTACGTATCTTTTCCCATTTGTGTTTGTCGATGTGTCCTCTTGATCTTTTAATTCACCGAAAAAAAAGTAAAGTCAACAGATCAGTTGATTGCCGGAATTCAGAGAGTCACACTGCGTGCGGTATGGAGGTTACGTGTCTTTAATTTCCACGTGAGTAAACAAAAGTCTTTACTCATAAGTATCAAGGGGAGAGACCCCGTAGCTTTCCAGATACGGTCTGTGATTAGACAACGAAACAATAGGTGATCACTATGAAGAAAGATCGTCGCAGTTGTGATCACAATTTTTGTAATTGCGTAAAGAAGCCTGAAAAAAATTCAGGACTTCAACGGGGCTTGAACCCGTGCCTCGCGATTCCGGTGCGATGCTCTACCAACTGAGCTATGAAGCCACTGACGTTGGGAGCTGGTCAATTTTGGTTTCATATGTTCCGGTGAAAGATATGTAAGTGAATAATGCATATGAAAAAAATCATATGTGAACTGCGGATATTAAATCAAATGAAGAATGATCGTCGCAGTTGTGGTCGCAATTTTTGCAATTGCGTAAAGAAGCCTGAAACCCCGTCGAAGTCCTGAATTTTTTATTTCACAACTGCCACGATCATTCTTCATTTGATTTCATATCCGTAGATCACATATGACTGATTTCTTTCATATGCATCATTCACAATAGGTGATGTCAACACAAACAATGCCCCTATCCCTGAAAAGAAAAGAAGCTACAGATCATAGGGACCAATGAAAATAGAGGTCTGGAAGGGTGTCGATAGTGAAACAGCGAGTTCTGGGCAGCCTGATTTCCGGGGATCTGTTACAAAGGCGGCAATGAGGGTCAGTGCCATCTTTGATAATGTGATGCTGGCATGCTTTGGTAAGTAAGACCTCGGTCTTGCGCCGCTGTAATTGGTCCCTCTGTTTCTGATTTTAGCCCGCCCGATTTGAGCTACTGTGTTATTATTATTATAAAATCGTACTGCTTAAGATGTTAAAGCTGATGATACATTGGCGCCGAGTAATAACAAGTTGCCAAAGGAAGCCAAGAAACATCCATACTTATTCGTCTCATTGCTAGCCTTACATCTCTAACACCCTCCTCAGTACTCTTGCCGACCCCGACAGTGCTGTTTTCAGCCTGACTTTCAGCCGTGGGGGCGGGGGGGGGGGGGGGGGGAAGTGGTCCAATCAGAACTGGTACAACCACAGGCGGCCCAGAAGTTGTTTGTGATTAGCATACATGACAGTATTGCGCCATTTAAGAGAATGCCTGAAAATGGTTCAAAAATCGTTCTAAATTCAACTTGTAGTCAAGGATTTAAATAAAAGAAGCTTACCTTAGTCTGTATTTGTGTTATTTTGAAGTCTTTGTGGCAGCTGAGTCGTACTAAAGTCGTTCTAAAGCCATTTTGACGATTTAAACTTTTCCCGGTTTGCTTCCAGTAAAGAGAAACGAAAGGCTGGCGACATGGTCGGCCGACGGTTCGCACTCAAAGCTCCATAAATTCCAATAAAATGCTCGGAGCTCGCCAAAATTGCCTCACGGCAGCTGTCGATAATTCTTCTTTCTAGTTGCTTCGCCTCGGATTCCAAGGTTTATCTTATCCGCCCGAAAAACGCTCCTTTTCGAGCGCTGGCTGCCCATTTTTGCTTTCTCGACATCCGTAACGAGTTATCTTGGCCACGGTCACGACAAAGTCGCCCTCAACCGTAGGGAGGCACAGGTCAAATTACACCAGAAACGGCGGGAAACTCACCGCTTGCAGAGCAAATTGACCTGTTGAATTTAGAGCGATTTTTGAACCATTTTCATACATTCTCTTAAATGGCGCAATACTGTCACGTATGCAAATCACAAACAACGTCTGGGCCGCCTGTGGTACAACCTTTGCCCTCACCCCCCACATCCTTCCTACTTCCCTAGCAAGGTCCTGGTATTTTTCAACCTTTTCATTCTCCTTTTCTCGGACTCAACGACCACCGAGTCCGGTGTCCTGGCCTCACTGTCATGGAGTCTGTTCGTACACTAAAATCCCTAAGGAGTTTGTAATTGTCATTTTCCAGTACACTCTTAGCAACATAATCGTACTATTTGTCTGACAGGTCCCAATGAATTGCCTTAGCCACATTATCGTGTCTTCTCTTACACAGTTCCTTTAGTGCCAGCTTTCGACACGCACTTCAGACAATGTGGGCAATGGTCAGCAACTTTCAGAGCTTCTGTCTCTCTCTTAAGCTTCCCTTCTTTCAACTAAGTCCATGTTTTCTCATTCTTTTGGTCTTCATTCTGTCTCGCAAACTGCCCATGAAACGATTTTTCCTTCCATTCTTTGATGTTTTGAATCCTTCTTCTTGTTTTAAAACTGGCAACCGCTTCATAACTTTCACAGTCATCTACTGATTTAAGTCCTCTTTCTCCCTCCTTCCTTGGTACGTAGAGTCGTGCAACACAATCCCGAGGGTGGAGACCTCCATTAATTGCTAGTCCTTTTAAGTAATAATAATAATAATAATAATAATGCAAAACTTTATTTACAATTTTTCTTCGAAAACAAATACAGAAAGGTTTCAGATAAAAATTCAATAAACGCTTTCAAATTCTGCACTTCATGTTAAAAAGTGTCCATGCATGATACTTTAAAAAAAAAACGTTGTTAATAGATGCAAAATTACAAGTCATAAAAAAAATCATTATGATTAAGATGGAATGTGTCCCTTTGTTTCTTGGAGTTCGATTACTTAGATTTTATTCTCGAGACACAAAACTAGAAAAGCGAAAGGCGAATGGCAAAACTAAAACCCTATACAAGGCTGCTAAAAAAAACACTAAACAACGTCAATGGCTCCTTCGACAGTTGCGATTTCAATATCACAATTGTTGTAATCAAACGCAGTACGGCGCTTCACCCGCGATCCTCGAAGGCAAACCAGGGCCGACCGAAGGAGTGCTAAGCATGTCCTTACTCGAATCCAGGAAATTGTTTGCGAGTATTGTTCTCCTTTCTTGGCGGCTATCAGCTCAGCCAGTCGACTATGGTACCTTACACATTCCTTCTCCATCCCTCCAGTAGTTGTAATAATAATAATAATAATAATAATAATAATAATAATAATAATAATAATAATAATAATAATAATAGTAATAATAAACTTATATTATGACTTATGGCGGTGGCGGCGGCTGCAGGTCGGTCGCTCGCTGGAAAACCAGGAAGGCTAAAATGGACTGACAAGATGAATCAAGATTTACTAGAATGCAAGGAAAAAGCCTTAAGTTTAAAAAGCTCAAGCAACCCGCCATGTTACCAGAACGGACGCAAGAAAGGATATATGCGCATTTTGAAAGATCTATGGGAAGACGTGGGATACGTGAACTTGGGGTTATCAGCTCAGAATCTTCGCGACCACGCAGCAGCGATAACGGATGAAAACCCACAAATAAGTGCTAGAAGCGACTCTTCAACTGTTTTAGACGAGACAGAAGAGGTTGGTGCCTCTATGTTGTTACAAACCGAAAGTTTCGAACCCGCCGAATGCGAAGGTGAAAATTTATTAAACGGGAATGTGGTCGAAGGTTCGAATTTGCATATTTCTTCCGACATTGCTGATCAAAGAGTTCCCCAGGGACAGACTGTTACTTGCACGGATCAAAACACCAAAAATCAAATCAAGCCAAATCTGCCTGATTATGATGTGCTTCCCTCCGAAATAAAGAACAAAGCTTGGGGCTGTATTAGCTACGCATGTTTCTGTAATACCGTCAATGATGTTTACGATGAAATCGTCCACTACAGGAGGAATATATTCAATGTTCCATCGGGCCGCGCTGGGAAGAGTTTCATTGAAGAATTAACCTTCTGGATTAAGCAATTTAATTCAGATTCTGACTTGAACTCGGTTGCTCTTAAAGCATTCATGGTGCTCCCAACTTTGATTTTGCAAAAACCATCCGCTACTTCCAAAAGCAAGGAGCATAGCGAGGCAATAGAGCGTCGATTAGCACTCTGGAAACAAGGAGACCTTAGTTTGCTGCTTAAAGAAGTGAGGTTTTTTCAAGGGAAATTTGTGAATTCCAAAAAACCTAGAAAGGTTGAAGACATATCTAAAGCCTTCTCAAAGCTGGTTCTGCAAGGAAAATTGACAGCTGCAATGAAACTCCTAGATAACGAGAGCTCGTCCGGTCTGCTTGACCTATCGTCAGATGTCTTGCAAGGGCTACAGGACAAGCACCCAGAGGCAGCTGATATCGCAGAGGAGAGTTCGTTACATGGCCCAATTGATTATACTCCGCCAAATGTTTATGACCTCATAGACGAAGAATCGATCTACAACTCAGCAAGTAAAACCAAGGGCTCAGCCGGACCATCTGGAATGGACGCAAAGCTGTACAAGAGAATCCTGTGCTCTAAGAACTTTAAGACCGAGGGCAAAATATTGAGAGAAGAGTTAGCCGTATTCACAAGAAATCTGCTGAGGAAATCGTACCACCCATCCTTACTTGAAGCTTTTACGTCCTGCAGGCTTATCCCGCTCGATAAGAACCCGGGAATCAGACCAATTGGTGTTGGAGAGGTATTAAGGAGAATAGTGGGGAAAACGGTCAGCGGTTTCTTAAAGGAGGAAATAAAAGAAGCGGCAGGTCCCCTACAAGTTTGCGCTGGTCATAACGCAGGAGCGGAGGCTGCGATTCATGCAATGAGTCAAGTGTTTGTTGAAGAAGGAACAGATGGAATATTGTTAATTGATGCTAGTAACGCCTTTAACCAAATGAATAGGTCAGCGGCTTTACACAATATCCAGATCATGTGCAAAGAAATGGCGCTCTATGTTATGAACACATATAGAAGCCCATCTAGACTGTTTATCTGTGGGGGAGGTGAAATACTTTCTCGAGAAGGCACCACACAAGGAGATCCGCTAGCGATGCCGTGGTACGCAATTAATACATCCATAATGATTCAGAATTTGAGGGACCACTGCCCATTGGTTAAACAGGTGTGGCTTGCAGACGACTCAGCTGGAGGAGGGAGTATTGTGCAGTTGTAGAACTGGTACAGGCAATTGAGTAAGGAAGGACAGAAGTTTGGTTACCTTGTGAATGGGTCAAAGAGCTGGCTTATTGTGAAGTCTAGGGAACTTGCAGAGGAAGCAAAGAGGGTGTTTGGAGAGGAAGTCAACATAACGACTGAAGGTCAGCGCCATTTGGGAGCAGTTATTGCGTCGCAAGAATACAAAGATCAGTATTGTGAGAAGAAGGTTTATGCATGGAAAGAGGAAATCGAACGTCTCTCTGAAATAGCGAAGAGCCAGCCTCATGCGGCGTACATTGCTTTCACAAAAGGCTACAAGTCGAAGTTCACCTACTTCATGCGCACGATAGGATCGTTTGAAGTTTATGTCGACCCAGTCCAGGAGGTGATTGAGGATTTACTACTTCCAACTTTGTTCGGTCAATCAGAGCCTCTCCCTAACGAGGTGCGCAGACTTGCTACCTTAGCAACGGGTCAAGGGGGTCTAGGCATTCCTGATCTGAAATCCGAGGCACCGCAGCAGTTTGCTGCCTCGAGACTAATAACCACCGCGCACGTAGATTCTATTATATCACAGAGTTCCATCATGGTGCCAGGAGAAAGATCTACGGAGGAGCTAAAGAGGCATCAACAATCACTTAAGAGAGCAAGTGACAAAGAGAAAATGGATAGCATTGATTCAAGCCTCTCCCCAGGCCTGCTGCGACTGGTTAATCAATCGAGGGACAAAGGCGCAAGTTCTTGGCTGAATGCGATACCTCTCGCAGACCAGGGTTTAGCCCTGAACAAGCAAGAGTTCAGAGACTCGCTACGCTTACGTTATGACTTGCCCTTAGTCGATTTACCAAGTCATTGCGTATGTGGGGATAAATTCACCGTTGGTCACGCCCTCTCTTGTAAAAAGGGGGGGTTTGTAGCGCAGAGACGTGACGGTGTACGGAACTTGTTAACGACATTCATCGACAAGATCTGCAATAATGTCGAAATCGAACCACGCCTTCAACCCCTGGACAACGAGCAATTTCATTTGAGGAGCGCTGTTACAAGTTCTGAGGCGAGGTTGGACATCAAAGCGGGAGGGTTCTGGGCAAGAGGAGTTACGGCATTTTTTGATGTCAGAGTTACGCACGTCAACTCCAAGTGTTACCAGAGCAAGCCAACATCGGAAGTGTTCAAGGAGCAAGAAGAAGAGAAGAAGCGCAAATACCAGCAGCGGGTGTTAGATGTAGAAATGGGTTCGTTTACGCCTTTAGTGTTTGGAACCAATGGCGGAATGGGAAACGAGTGTCAGCGGTTCTTAAAGCATCTTGCAGACAAGATAGCTCAGAAGGATACCGAGCCTTATCATGTTGTAATCACTTGGCTCAGGACACAGATTTCGTTTGAACTCTTAAGATCGGTACATGCATGCGTGAGAGGTTCGCGAACGCCGTTTCGCAGCAAAATAGAGCAATCATTAGACTGTAAAATAAATGTAGCTAGTGCTGATATCTGAAATACGCGGTCTATATGCTTTTATATTTAGGGCGTCTTATGGACACTGGTTTAGCCGTCATTAGTATAATTCGATTGTTTGATTTTAATATCTCTGCATCATAGAATTCGTAATTTTATAGAATTTTGAACTTTTATTATTAATGATATCTATTTCTATCTCTTTTTGTAAGGTTAAGTTATTTTTACTTTTTAAGAATTTTAATGTAGTGTGCATTTTTTATAAGTTACTTATCAATATTAATTAAATGCATGGCGTATAAGATAAGTAATAAATATTATTATTATTATTAAAATAGTAATAATAAACTAAAAAGACTAGATCTAATAAAATTATTTACATTTCTCGTTCCTTGCTAATATACATCTTTACATGAAAAACTTAAAGCTTGAATAAATGACTGAACAAAATCTTTCAGTCAGCTTGAATTTAAGTGACTTATTTAAAAAATCATCTACTATACTCATGTCTCGAGAATAAAATCTAAGTAATCGAACTCCAAGAAACAAAGGGACACATTCCATCTTAATCATAATGATTTTCTTTATGACTTGTAATTTTACATCTATTAACAACGTTTTTTTTTAAAAAGTATCATGCATGGACACTTTAACATGAAGTGCAGAATTTGAAAGCGTTTATCGAATTTTTATCTGAAACCTTTCTGTATTTGTTTTCGAAGAATAATTGTAAATAAAGTTTTGCATTAATTATTATCTACTATACTCATTCTTTATAATAATAATAATAATAATAATATTTTTTTTATAAATTACTAAAAACAATTATAAAAAGCATCAAAAAGTTAATAAAAAAAATTAAAACTATCTAAAAATAATTCAGACTGACAAAAAAGTTACTACTTAAATTCTGGCTTGCGCACTTTCCGATGTAATGATGATAATAATAATAATAATAATTAAAATTTCACATCCTTTGCCTTACATTACAATTACATGAACTAAACTGGCAATGAATACATCATGGTAACCCTAAGTTACATTAAAAAAGGTGACACTTTAACAGATAACATGATGCTAAGACTATCAAATTCATTTACAAATTCTTAAAAGTAAAAATAACTTAACCTTACAAAAAGAAATAGAAATAGATATAATTGATAATAAAAGTTCAAAATTCTATAAAATTACGAATTCCATGACGCAGAGATATTAAAATCATACAATCGAATTATAGCAATGACCGCTAAACCAGTGTCCATAAAACGCCCTAAATATAAAAGCGTATAGACCCCGTATTTCAGATATCCGCACTAGCTACATTTATTTTACAGTCTAATGATTGCTCTATCGTGCTACGAAACGGCGTTCGCGAACCTCTAACGCATGCATGTACCGATCTTAAGAGTTCAAACGAAATCTGTGCAATAATAATAATAATAATAATAATACTAACTACTTAATAACCGAGAGTGAGGTCGTTACGGGAAAATCTCAAACTGAGGCCTTGCCGTATTGACCGAGCGATAGCGAGGTCAATACAGCTAGGCCGAGGTTTGAGATTTTCCCGTAACGACCGAACTGTCGAGGTTATTAAGTTGTTTATTATATGGCTAACACAACGGTTCTAAGGGAAAAAAAATAGTCCAAGCCCAAGTCGTCGCTTCACGGTAATCTATTCATTAATTTTTTCGAAACTCAGGTCAAACGTTTCACCAACAGTTTTCCTGGTCTTGTTTTCAGTTTTTTGCTCTTGAGGCACCAATTTTCAATGTAAATAAAACAAATGTGGCCTTTGGATGACTTTTTGTTGTGTTTGTTCCTAATTTGCATCATCCGTAATCGGCCCGTGGGCATTACGGGAGAATAATGCCCTAGCGCTTCGCTTCGCTTAGCCAATCAGAGCGCGCGTTATATCGTATACAAACACTAGCCATATAATAAAGTGTGTTTCTTCTTCTTCTTCTTCTTCTTATTATTATTATTATTATTAGTAGTAGTAGTAGTAGCAGCAGCGGCAGCAGCAGAAGCAGTGGTAGTAATTGTTGCTGTTTTTGTGGCAGCTTAGGCAAAAATTGCCCTTTACGACTTGCAATGATTGTTCCGCTTCGAAAACAAACAATCCAGGCTTCCGACAAACTGATGAAATGCCCATCTCTCGAGTAAATCGCAACCCATCTAAGATTCCCATGGATAAAGATCATGATTTATAACTGTGTTTTTTGCCTTTCTCAATCGTCCACACTTTTAGTGATCAGGGATCCTCTCGATAATATAGTCTTTACTACAGAAAAAAAAACGTCAAAAAGAACGTAATTATGTGACAAAGAACTGAAATTAAGTTTAAAAAATCGTATTGGCTGTAGCGAAAATGCTTTTGGGAGTACCAAGGCTCAAATTCACTTCTATAATATACTAACGAACTATCATCTAGCTACGATTGTTTGTACAACGTCTTGTTTGTATGCATCCCAGTTAATTCTCTCTTGAAGGTTTCTCTGTAGTGTTTCACGGGAAGGATATGAACGAACCTGCAACGGTATATACGAGCAATTAACACTCACATCGAGCCGTCAAAGATCGTAAGACTGAAAAACCACATGCAATACAGCCCCTCATTCACAAGCTAAACGGACTAAACGAGGTGGCGATCAGGTACCCTTCCATCGCAGCGTTTTGCTCTCTTGGGATCTCTAAACGCCCGTTTCAATGGTTTTACCATTTGCTTGATCACCCTTTCAACATTTGTTAGGTCGCGTTCAGCATTAATCACTCAAAGTGTGGGAAGTGTACATAATGAAAACTTGCTGACTCTTTCATTCCATATAACTTCAACCGATTTCTTTTGTTCTTGCTGAAAATGTGGAATCGGTCGAAGGCGTTTTCACACTTTGTTTAAAATTCATTGTGTAAATGTTCGCGTGCAAGAGGAACTAAGATCATCTTCTTACTCTTAGGTTTTTTTTGCCATTGACGTATTTTCAGTTTTGCCGAAATTATCACACCCCTTGCTTTGCCTTCGACATTTGCCCAATGCCTGTTTCTCAATGCCTCGACTGCCTCGTGTCAACTATCCTCTACCCTCTGTTCCTTGACACGACTTAACATTTTCTTCGCTATATCAAAGGTATATTATAGCACCAACCGTCACACTGAATACTCACGTTATGTCTAATCCACTTTTTGGTTAGTTCACTTGCTTGGTTTACAAAGAATTTTTTGGAAATCATCACACATTCGGCTCCCCGACTGACCTGAAGTAGAGAAACAAAACGAGAAACATGGGAGGTGATAATTCACTTTATTATATCTCTCTGTTAATACGCGCTCTGTGATTGGTCAATTTTGCGGGCCGCATTTCACTGCACGGTTCGCTAAATTGGAAAATTTGCTTTTCCGCTTGCCCGATTAACCTCAGAGATATAATAAATATCGTGCTAATCCCGTTTTCTCTGTCCGTACTGTAAGTTACGGATCCTCGTACGCAGTGAACAAGGAAAAAACTTGGTCCGTAACTTACAGTACGGACCTCGAACTCGGTTAGTAAGAGGTATGGCATGGGGTGCTAACGTCACTACAGGTGCTAACTAATGCGATGGGGAATATTGAGTAAAGGACAAACCTTTGTTGGTAAAACCGAAAAGAACAATATTTTACTTACCAGACTGGCACTAGCTGGCTGAGGAAACTGGAAATCTTGTACGATATCCAGAAGAGTGGATAAACCCTTCAAAGGAATACAAAGCAAAATAGTACGACAGTGCCTCTTTAAGACAAAATTGCTCTTGAGTTCTAATTCAAGTTACCGGCATTTTGAAGGTTATCCTGAATCCTATGAAAGTTCGAAGTGAAGTGCTAGTTCGATTTTCATTTAAGCGTAACTTTCTTTTCCATGCGGTGGTCCTTTTGGAAATAGACCCTCGCGCAGAAAGACGAACACCCTTGGATCAGGTTGCATGGTGTAGGCAGACGTGGGACAACGAAATTAGTTATCTCTGCCATCCTTACAGGTCGTCAGACGGTCAACTATTGTTAAGTTAGAATTAAATGATAATATCATGTATTTAAAATACTTACAAACACACTTCTGGGGTGCAGCAAACCCAGCTGTACGAACACGGTTTGCCTCTTCGGTTGTTGGTGGAATGTTGATGGCACTTCAGTTACTGGAAACTGAGATGTGTACTACAAAAAGGTTTCATTGACTTGTTAGAGATCATAAACCTAGCGCTCCTGAATTGTTAAATCCACCGAGAAGGCATAGCCGGCTGGTGCATGCTTACAACTGGGCATCATCAGGATTTGATGCCAACCCTACAAATAGATTTTCGTAGTCTTCAATGTGCCTTAACAAGTACAACAACTTTTGCTGTACATGTGTTTACTGATCATAATTGCTCAATCAAATTCACAAGCAGTCAATAGCATTAGCGGAGTAGTCTGAAATGTCAGCCGTCTCCTCCACCTAACCCACTCTCGCCCGCGCCCCTTGTGAATACACCGTTCTGCTAATGATCAGTTATGAGTGAATTGTGGGTAGATCCAGTCCTTTGTGGGGGCAAACGGCCATTTAAAAGCGTAATTTGAAATTCTAATTTTGACCATTTTCTTCCTCAAAGGACTGGAACTACCCACAATTCACTCGGAACTGATCATTAGCAAAATGGTGTAGAAAGGGGAGGAGACGGCCGACATTTCAGACTAGGCTGTGAAGCAATAAGAGCGATGGACTTCTAATGCGCAGGCCTCGGGTTCAAGTCTTGCTCTGGCCGCTAACTGGAGTTGTTTCACAGTAGTTTCGAGTTCGACTCCTCGACTACGCTTGTAAATAGCCTGTCAATTGAGATTCTTAACCTGTTATGTTGAATTTGTTTCTTATTCCAAAAAGCCCCGATGAAGAAAAGGATAATCAAGTGGTTATTTTATTTTATTAACTGTCGCGTGTTATTTGCACATGACTGATAGACGAAACATGTTCTTGGACTGATAACAACGTTAGTAGGTTGAAAACTTACCACAGGCGGAAGCGATTTGCTTTGTTTCTCATGAGTTGGTAGCTGAGAACCAGAAAAAGCTGTTGAAAATAGGGAGGAAAAAGTGAAATCGTTTTGCACGCCCGGTATCAGCCGTTTTCAAGTTTTGGCGCGTGGCACAGTTGGGTGCGCTAATATTTCAGCACTCAATTAATTAAATGTTTCATTTTATGCATGATTGTATGTTTTGCCCATTTTTATAGCAGGCATAAATCGATAATATGATACGTTCCCTTGCTAACTGGATTCACTTCCCCTTCTGTCTGGAATTCTTAATCCAAACAAAGTGTTGTCCTACAGTTTGAGGTAGCCAAGAGAAGGACCGGTGCAAAAACTAGGCACGCAATCATGGCAAGTGAAACCAGTTGATTTCCGACAGGTTATTCACAGAACCGAGTCTACTGTCTGTATGATCAAGATGACATTGATGGGTAAAACATTCAAGTTTTAGTTCAGATCAAATCAATTTTATACACACAGACACTTACCTCTTGTGGTTCTTTTCAACTGGGTGCGTCCTGCCCTGGAAGCTGAATAACTAGATTTTCTGTGACGATTTTCCGTCAAATCAGCCAGTTGGTCGGCAATCGACAGCTCTTCCCTGTTATGTAGTTTCCATGGTAATCTTGGTTTGGTTATTTCAAGCCTCAATAAAACCTGGCAGACTCCCTGCAAAGGCGAGTAATATCTCTTACCAACCGAGTTTGAGGTCCGTACTGTAAGTTACGGACCGAGTTTCTTTTTCCGTTCGCTTATGGCCCAAACACGAAAGCGCGCAGGCAAATAACTCAACGGGAAAAAAACAAGGATCCGTAACTTACAGTACGGACCGAGAAAACGAGGTTAGTTAAAAATTTATTCATGCTTAGCATGCGTGTATCGAGTTATAGATGCACGCGGGAAGTTTGGAGAGCACGAAAAATGCGTAAATAAATGCACATTAATAAATATTATGCGGTTTGACTACTCGTGATTGGTTGGCCTGTGACAGTGCTAGAAATTGTAGGCAGTCAGTGAGTCACATGTTGTAGTGAAGCAAAACTTAACCAAAAGTGATTAAGCTAACTAACTGCTCTAAGGGATTATACTAGTATTCATTTACTTACCGAGACTATCACGTAAAGCCAGTCAGATTTATTGCTGTCTTTAACAATTACTGTTCCTCGTCTTCGAAGATGATATGAAAGATAGGAAAAGAATTATTTAAGTTTGTACGCATGAAGAAAATACACAAAACATTGTGAGCAAGTAGTCATTTGTGGATGATGTATATAAAATAAATCATATATGAACTGCGGATGTGAAATCAAACGAAGACTGATTCTCGCAGTTGTGAACGCAATTTATGCAATTCCGTAAAGGAGCCTGAAAAAAAATTCAGGACTTCAACGGAGTTTGAACCCGTTGAAGTCCTGAATTTTTTTTTTTAGGCTTCTTTACGCAATTGCATATAATAGGTCATATTCGTATTCTCGGTACGGTATTGAACTGGATCTAGCATGAAGTGGAGGCTCTTGCGGGGGAATACATTTACATATGGAAAGATTGATCCAGTTCAATACCGAGAATACGAATATGGCCTATTGCGTTCACAACTGCGAGGATCTGTCTTCGTTTGAAGTAACCATTTGATGGCTAAGCAAAGGAAACAGACGTTTCAAGAGTTTTACCTGAAGTACTGAAAAAGGCAGTTTTCCGGGTGGGCAAGGAGAAGATCAACCGGCCAATCCGCGAGAAAATCCAAACTCCTGGGAAAAATAACGTTGATGGAAACGCAACAGCTTAATGTGCAAGGCTAAGTTTAAACTAAACCGAATAAGTTTTTTTTCTGGCAAGGAGAAGCTGAATGAAATGTTGAGTTCCGAACAATTTTTGAGTTCAGTGAACAACGCTACGCTAATTTCCAAGCACCACACTTGTGGTATGTGTTTAGGGGATGTGCGCTTGACCAATCAGGCATCGTGTGTACCATTCTTTTTCATTCACTTCGGGTGGAAATTTCGTCGTTGGCAAAACAATTGGTTAAGAATGTTTTGAAAATTAACAAGAAAGTGTGTTTTCTTTGGCCTCCTGTATACTTTCCTTGGAACAGCAAAAGATACTAACCTACAAAACTTTAAATGTGCTGGTTCTTCTCCTAATTTAGTCTGACCCATGAAAATCCTTTGATAAGCCTAAAAACAAAAGAATGCAATATACAGTTTAGTCTCTCCTTACGGACACTAAGACGGACACCTCGCTGAATAAACTCAGGTTCGTCTGTGATGGTCATGCAGCAGCCAATTTACTGTTTCTAGACTAAGTAGGCCAAAATGGACAACAGGTTGTGCGGATTTTTGTCGGGGCCACTGAATGCGAGAAATTTGTCGGTGTATCAGCTAGCCATAGCACGCCTGTGCTTGCAGCACCCTGCAGCTGCATGTAGGAGAAAAGTGAAAAAATGAGAAAGAATTCACAAATAAATGAAAACAAGTATCTCACAATATTTTACTGAGTCATAATTGACGGTCTCGCAACACAAATCCTACCTAATGTCTCACTGCCCTTTCTAAGGTTATAAAATATCTCGGATTCGTGGAACAAACGGTCATCACGCCGTCTCGCTCAGTCTTGAAACTTACTGCAGACTACCAACTTAGCAGCAGGTTTGTTTAGTTGTGCCGGGAACTGACGGGGTGTGACGGTACTAGTTATCCAGCCTGCTGATATGTAATGTTTTTTTATCCAGTGAAATCGCACAAAAATAACTGCGATGGCTTATAACTACAGTAGTCTTACCTCTTTCCCAATAACAAGTAACTGAACAGGGTCCTTACTGACTACAGTTGCTGTTCTGCGGCAGTTTCTCAGAATTGCGGTTTCCTACAAACAAAAACATTACCTTAACTTAACTAGTGAAATATCTTGAAGACGTTTTCCTTATTTTTTAAAGTTTCTTCGCAGCATCCTCGTTCTCACTGATTCACAGGATCAGTACACACACGATACCTCGCGGAGGTGAAAGGTGTGAAGCCTCCAACTGAGCACGGTTGGCCACATCCATAACAGAATGTCGGTAGTTTACGTTCGAGGTCGTTCAATCTCAATCAATCTCATTATCAATCTATTGTTAACGTCAATACATGGGAAAAGGTTGTCCTTTATATCCGATCGCGAGTTAGAGGCTCATGTATGAAATGCGTGACGACACACACAAAGGAATCCCTATACATACAAAGGCCAGTGTGGGTTCTTTAACACCCCAGAGAGTTGTCATGAACAAGGGTTGTGAGACGGGACCTTCGGTTTTATCGTCCTTATCCTAGTAGAGTAGGAAGTCTACTTCATGTGAAGAGTGCAAAGGCAGCACTTTCTCCTCAGTTATTTAAACATTCTGAGTGTTGGTCCGGCTGGGGTCTCCCGCAGTGGGGTGCTCTGCCAACTGAGTTTGTCAACCGGTTGGCGATGATCCTCAGGCGCAACTCACAATATTAGGGAATGTTATTATCTATCTGTTAACGATTGCTAAAGGAGGTTTAATTCGTGTTAATTCAGCATAATTGGATAACACAAATTGGGTTCTGGCAGTTCTCTCTGTGGTGCGAAAAATTACTCACCCCAAAACTGGCTCCTTTCTTAAGAGATACGAAAGATGTGGAAGGGTGGTCCATTGTTGGGTCATTTTCTGAAAGTACTGTTACTAAAATGCCGAAAATAAACAAAAAATTAAACAAGTTCATCAATGTTTGCTTAGAACTAGCTTCAGATTGTTTGCCTTCAATGCGACACATCAGTATTGCACGATCAAGGTTGTAATGGCATTCAAGGCTGTCTGTCAGGAGTAATGCCACTTGCTATTGGTGACTTTTTGAGTAGTCAAACATATTTGCAACAATGTTGACCTAGAGACAATGATCCAGGTTTCTTAACGTGTACACTTTACTAGCCGGTGCATAAAAGCTAGTGCACCTTTGGCTGCCGATACCCTGACCTGGAATGCATTGCAACTTCCAAAAATCGGCCAGTTTCTTCGAGTTCGTTTATTTCTGTTTCTGCCGAAACATTCACAAGTCTAACGGTATACACCAAAAAAAAAAAAAAAAGGGAAATAACGCTCAACTATCAACCCTATCCAGGCCTTCAATTTTCTCATGTTTTCCAAATTTTGTTGATTCCGTGAAATACATTTTCAGAAGTTGTCACGTGTTTGGATAATGCAGTCCAAGTTTAGGAATATTTATTAACCTACCCGTCCCATTTACGATGAAATAAAAGTTTTCCGGTACATGGTCTTGTTTGATGATAATTTTGTTTGGAGGAAGACTGAAAAAACAAGAAAATAAGCAAACAACAAGGTAAAATCAATCGGAAAATTTTAATTTCAAAAAGATTGGATTACGCATTTCGGTTCATAGCCTACGAAGGCGTGCGTTTCCTTACGCTTACGCTTGAAACCTGGACGATGGGCCGCTGTTATCCCAGGTTTTGCGCGGTCAAATGGAGGAAATCATAAAATTAACAACCCGATTAATGAAAACAATGCATATAATTATTATAAATTTTAATGGACAAAGCTAAGGTTTATTAGTTTATTAGATGCACGATCCCGCAAGCAGTCTGGTTGCTTTAATTATTATCCTTTATAAATAAAGGATGTTGTTGTTGTTGTTTTTGGAAACGCTCGCTAGCTAAGCAGGGTATTCCCTTTACAATTTGAACCAGCCTTTGGAGTCTGAATCAAGGGGGTTAGTTTCTATAGAAACGAGCTGCTGCGTCAATGTGGAAATGGTACACCAAAATTTGGGTTTATCAACTGGATTTATAAAGGAAATTGGCCACCGTAAAAAGATACCAAGAGCTCCGTTTGCTCTGGAACTAGAGCGAACTCCGCAGCTCGACATAGCACCCTTGTTTGTCCCCGTATCCAAGGATATTTAGCTCTATTTTTCTGTGTACCGCCATCGCTCACCACTCTTATGCGAGATAAAATGATGACTTATCAGAGGTTAATACCTTTGAAGCCAAGCAACTTTACAGACATCTTGTTGCATATGAAGTGGTAACTCCGAGAAAGACTCTAAAGTTTGAAGTGCGTATAACACCTGATGAACATAAAAACAGGTCATGAAAGTAATTAATAATTCAGTCAACTCCCTCTATAACAAACAGTCCAAACTTTTGGTTGTAAGTAGAGACTCCGTAATAATTGGAGCACACAGTAATCTCCATGGCGTTCCACAGACTTCAACTCAGCCCTGTCCGTAATTTAGCGAGGTCACCACACGATGGTAGTCGTGTATATTAAAGTTCTGATTTTCGTCACTTTCTCTGAGAAAAGAAGTTCCTGTTATCGGTCAAATAATTACTCATGGAAACTTTCCGCGGATAGGATTATTCCTCAACCAGCTGCTTGAATAATCCAAACAAAATGTCGGCTTGCGGAATACGGGGCGGCTTATCTGTTTTGAAACCAACATCAAAGACTCATGTGCAAGAGGGTTATTAATAAAACTAATATTCTGTTTGATTCCCAGGTTGCTTGTGCGTCCAGTATCCATCAAGTGTAGGCCAGTCGATACTGGCGTATTAGCCCGACTTGCAATCTATCTCGTTTTTTCTTTGTGCCCGATAATCACGTCAAGACCGGCCCACAATGTTATATATGAAGCCCTTCGATCGCCTATCACGTGAGAGAGGGAAAGAAGACAGCTCTGTATGTTCTTGTTCACGTCTAGTCCCGAATCCTTTGTAACGCTTTTTCCTTCTTGATCTTCAATGGTGCAACTTTTACCCTTAGAAAGGCTCAGCATTACTTAAAAACTTTAGGTCTCATGCGATCATACGCTACAGTCTTGCGGTTAAAGTCTTTTCTCAAAGGTTTAGTTGTTATACGCTATAGTGGCATAATTCAAATCTCCTGGGCTTAAGATTCTTTGTGCATTGTATTTGCATTATGATGTAGCATTCATATTTCAATGATATGGAAATACCTGGAACAAAACGTTTTATTCCCAAAAGGTTTCAATTGGGTACAACATTGAGTAAGCCGAATGGGCCCATTCTAGTATTCGCTACGAAAAACGACCGCGAAAACAAACTGATAGGACTAAGACACTGAACTTACAGTTTGAAGTTGATCACTTGTCCTCTCCTCTGGTCGGGAGCTTAGAAGTTGTTTTACTTCTTTGCTTATTTTAACCTGTTTTGACAACAAAATTCTGTTGTTAGGGCAGTTTTGAATTGTTTTCATAAAGGCTGATACATTATTGCTGTTCAGTATAAAGTGTCGTTTTTAAAGGAAGCGAGACACCTTTCTTTCAAATCAAGTGTTTGGGCCCGACCGGGAGAATATCGGCCTGAGGTCTTGACAGTACGTGCAAAAAAATACCGAGAGCCAATACTCTCTCAATATGTCTCGGGAAATTTTGGTTAAATAAGAGATAAAGCTTTCGAGATAAACGTTGCATGTTGTAATGAATTGGATATTCAGGTAAGACCTTAAAGTCTGTAAAGCTTTGAACAAGAACTATAAACACGCTAGCTTAAGGCCTCACTGGTATATTCAACCAATTTAAAGCTTTTAAGGTTATACACAAATTTTCGCAGGATATTATGCGGAAAGTGTACAGGATCTTTTCGTTAAACATGTATCACTGTCGTAGAAGGTATACCCGTCACCTCTTTATTAGCTTTGAACTGCTTTGGATCAAACAAAGGCGCGCCATTTGAGAAGCCAGGTTTGTTTTCATGCTCCCTTGTTGTAACGTAACCTTCCATGATTTCAAGAAAAGACTTGCAGAGTCCTTCTTGGTTGACTATGGTTTTGGAATCACTGCAAAAAAGCGAGAAACACTGTTCATCGCATTGTGGCGTTTTCAATATGAGCACAAACTTAAAGTCCAATTATTTAAGGAAAAATAAATATAAGTGCATGCTTGAATATGATTTAGTTTTGGCGAAGTTCATGAGGATTCTTAATTCGAAGCCCGCGAGGGGACTTCATGATACATGAAAATGTTACTTTTTGCAAAACCTGCTACAACTGGAGGTGATTTATCAAATAAATGATCGATGAACATCTTCTTAGTTCATATGCCATTGTGGCGTCAGAGTTTAATTTTCACCAAATTTATTTCTGAGTGCAACCTGTGTTGAATTACGGGTCACATGCGAACTTAATTCCAAAGGCCCTGCTATGTAAACTGTGTGCTATAGCTGGAGACCGCGGATCTCACCAGCCGTCTCACGAATTACCTATCGAGGGCTCGTCCAATGCGTATGACAACCCTGACTATCCTTGCTAATCGTCTGAAGCTTTCCAGTGGCTGAAAAGAAAAAAGTGATCGCTTTAAAAAAAATTGAGTCCCTTATACACTTTTTTTGTGACTGGACGGATTTCAGCTTTTGGAGCCGGCTTCCACTGATCAAAAAACAATGGTGGTAATGAGAAGATGACGGTATTAAGTCAGTCAATAACCATAGACAACAGCCGGCTGGCAGATGGTTTACTTAGCTGTTGAGAAACGCTATGAGGCATATTGAAACAGCTTCAGCGATTTGTCATTTTCAGAATGTTGATGCTACTACGAGCAGTCCCTGTTTCGCCGCTTATAGTTCGTCGAGGGAGAGGCGCGAGGAAAAACGGCCGCGCGAAATCTAGACAGCCATTTTTCCTCGATCTGGTTTTTATTTTCGCCTCACGCTCAACGAACTAAGCGGCGAAAGAGGGACTGCTTGTAGTCTATGTTCATGCTCGAAGAACAGAATAGTAGCTGGGGATACAACTCTTCGAGAGCTGCTAATTTCGTTTGATACGCGTGTAGAGGAGTGAACCACTTGTTTATGAATGGAATGCACTCCGATATGACGCAAATATGCTCTTGGAATTGAAGAAGCGCAGTTAAGAAACAAGGTGGATATCAAATATTTGTGGTCACCAAGTTCAGTAAGAAAGAACCACAAGGAGCAACCAGTCAGCTCAGTTTGAATACGGTTCATAATTTATTCTTGCGCAGCGCATAGTAAGCCGCGGAGTGTAAAAACCTAAAACAGTAACCCGTTTTTCCTTGGCAAGGGTAACATTTCAGATTTGGCGTGCTCAGTTACAACGGTAGCGCTCGTTAGGTGACGAAAACGAATTATGAAGAACGCATGCATATATGGAAGCACTGAGCGCGTCAGACCAGCGTATTGGTTCCTGTTGACCTTTCAAATAAAGCATGCGTTATCATATCATAGGGTATTTGCGATTCTTGTATAATATACGTTAAAAGAAACATAATATTAAAGATTAGGGCGATCAGAAAATAAACATCATGAAACGATTAGATATGGAGCTGATATATTCATGCAGGCTATAAAAACACGATCATTTCCTCTAAATCATTCCAAAAAGGAATCTCTCTCTTCAATGCCGAAACCATACTGATAGTCGACAAAACTGTAATCTATCTTGTCTATCGTAGCCAAATTCGAACGTTTCGCCATCCAAGCTAAACTTTTTTGCTGCGCTATTTGTCAACGCGTCACAAGATAAGTCAGTTTTTACATTCGTGCTGTGAGGATCAGACGGTCTCAAAAAAGCGACCAACTTACCTCGAAACAACCATGACGACTAAATGTTGATGTATGCGATCTGTTCAAACTAATTTTCTTCCATCGTTTGAAGCATAATCCAACTTTTCCCCCTTTTTCAGTCCTTGGTGCTGATGACATGTTGCCATCCTCACTCATAACCATGCCAGTGGTTCCTGTATATGTACGAGCGGTCGGATCAGAAGCAGTTACCATGATTGTAGGAAGACTGTCATAACGAGTGATGGAGCGAGAATGCTGTCGAGATTTAAGGTTCTTATTGCGGTCACGTTCACCAAACGGACTCTCAAACTCGGACGCGGTGGCAATGGTCTTGTTCAGTTCCCTCAAGATTTGGGAATCACGCTTCGGAAACACTAATCCAGATTTCTTTTCAAATGCCGGTAGCATTTTCAACTGAAGTTTACGGGAACAGCACTGGATGAGAAAGTGCGTGTTTGAACCGGCGAGTTACAACAGGAACAAGGTGATTTGCACCAAGATAAACTAAGATGCGAAATTTGAGAAGAAGGATTTTGTACCTTTGACCTCGCGAACAAATACCTAACCTAGCGAGTGCCATACCCTCCGAGAATTCGGCCACTTTTCGCTCTTTTCTTGGTAGCAGAGATTATCCTCCTATCACTTTAAAACCCACTGATATTCGTGAATTACAAAACATTTGTAGCATGTTTTCACCGAGGAAGGCCCCTGGTTATGGCAATATCTCAATGCGTGTGATACAGCATTCATTTCACTTGATTTCCACACCTCTGGTAAACATTATAAATCTTTCTCTATCAAAAGGTATTTTTCCAGAGAAACTAAAAATTGGTAAAGTAATTCCTATCTACAAAACTCTGAGGATCCGAGTCTCTTTGTAAATTATAGACCAATTTCTTTACTGCCAAATTTCTCAAAATTCTTTGAGAAGGTCATGTACAATCGCTTAGTCGATTTCGCCGAAACAAACGAAATATTCTATCTTCGTCAGTTTGGATTTCGCAAAAATCACTCGACATCACACGCGCTTATCCATTTGCTCAATAAAATCTCGTCTGCAATAGACCGACATGAAACCACTGTAGGCATCTTTCTGGATCTTTCTAAAGCGTTCGATACCCTCAATCATGAAATCCTATTCTCAAAGCTGGAACACTATGGTATCCGTGATGTGGCCCTGCAATGGATAAATAGCTACTTTTCTAATCGCTATCAATTTGTTCAATTCAATCAAACTTGTTCTACGATGCAGACCATAAAATGTGGTGTCCCGCAAGGTTCCATTCTTGGCCCTTTATTCTTCATACTCTACATAAACGATCTCCCTAATGCTTCAGAACTGATAGATCTTCTTCTCTTTGCTGACGATACTAGTATTTTTTATTCTCACTCTAACCCAAATACCCTAGAATCTGTACTAAATGACGAACTAAAAAATATTGAAGTTTGGTTGCGATGCAACAAATTATCGGTGAATGTCAAGAAAACGACCTACCTCATTTTCAAGCCTAGGCAGAAAAAATGTAACCACAAATTTTCTATTTCCCTCGGTGGTCAACTTTTAATACAAACCAACGCTACTAAATTTCTTGGGGTATATATTGACGAGCATCTTACTTGGAAAGATCATATCAGCTATTTATGTAAACAAATGTCTAAATCAATTGGAATGTTATTTAGATCCCGCTTCTATCTATCTTCAAAACTAAACTTACTCTGTACTACTCGTTAATTTATCCTTATATTACCTATTGTAACTCTACATGGTCGTCTACATACGTAACAAACTTAAACAGAATTTATTGTTTGCAAAAGAGGGCTGTGCGAGCTATTACCAATTCAGACTATAGAGCACATTCTGCTCCCTTATTCTCCAAATTAGGAATTTTAGACATTTTTCAAATAAATACGTTTCAAATAGCGAAATTTATGTACTATTTCCATAACAACCTGTTGCCTCCATTGTTTGCCAACTTGTTTCAAACAAACAGTCAAATTCATCGCTACAGCACCAGAACAGCCAACAATTATCGCGCACACCATTGCCGAACTAATCTGAAGAAATTTACAATTCTTTACCAAGGTCCAAAGATCTGGAATTCCCTCCCAGTTACGATCACTTCCCTATCAAGTTTTCCTAACTTTAAGAAAAAACTACTAGAGTTTTTAATAAAATAATTACTGAATTGACTAGGCCGCTCACTTGCAGCACCATTTATGCAAACATATTGTCAGTATGTACAAGGTGGCCTCAACTAAAAGCCTGGTGGTTTCTAGAGGTCACCTTGCCACACATTCTACTTTTTTTTTTAACCTGTAAATATATTAAGAAAAAAGGCAAAATAAACAAATAAGTAAGTAATAAGTAAGTTTTCTTTTGGCAAAATAATAACTTCTTTGTGATGAAAACAACTAAAAACTATTGCTCTGGGTACACCTTAATTCAATTTAATTCATAGTGGAAGTTACGTGTTGCAGTAGCATTATGCGTTCTTGAATAAAGAAAGAATTTTCGGTTCTTACTCCGAAGCTTCAAATTTTTTTGGACTCTTTATTACCCCTGATTATTATATATAGCGTTGGTATCTGTTGGAAATAGAGCACTACACTGGCTGAACGGCAGGAGGGGTCTCTTTGTTTCCCCAAATTACAATTCATCTCTTCAAAAGTCTTTGTTGCTGTCATCCGAACTCATAACGTGACCTCTGTTGTTTTGTGTTTCATTATATTCTTCTGTCCTCCGCCGCTTAAATTGCATACATTCTTTTTTTCGTGTTTACGCAAAACGGAAGCAACTCAGGAGCAACACTAAATCGACAGCTTCGAATTCAGCAACAATTCATTGCCGATAAAAAGTTGCTCATCCGATTTGCCTAAAACATCTCAAGATGGCATTTACTAACCCTATCTTGGGCATATATGCCCCATCTTGAGTTCCTGCTGCGGCGTCTGCAGGCAGTTCCAGACCCCTAGCAAACACACTACCAGATCGCGCGCGCTGAACTGCGCAGACTCGACAACGTTGGTTGTTGCCCCCGCTAATCCAAACTCGCCGGGTCTGACAAATCCGGCTTCAAGATTCCATGAATCTGTATCTCGAACCACCTATGCTGAATCGTCTTCGCAATGGGTAGCGAAGGAACACGAGTACTAGTGCAAAGTGGTCTTGGATTGGTTGATATGAGGTGCCTCCGATAACAAGAAAACTCACACTTCGTGCAATCACGGAGACTTCTTTGGATAAAGCAATTCTTGTGGATGCGTTATGATCTGAGAAATACTCGGCTTCATTTCTCCGTTCAGATTCACCAATCCACACAATGTAAACTCACACCAGTCACTGATCAGCATTAAGTTCGATGCTTCACTCAGTGCTCTTTTCGCGGCCTCTTTTGAAGGCCGATTTGAAAGCGCAGTTTTCGGGAGACGTTTGATTGAGAAGCGTCCGAGACATCTCCACAGAAAATAACGAAAATTCTCGTCGTGGTGTTTCTGTTTGTTTTGCTTTCCATATGTTAAGACTGCAAATTTACGAAGTACGTTCGAGATAATCACCCTGGGTGCCAGAGGGGGAGGGGGAGGGGGAGGGGACGAGCTAAAATCGATAAATACCAAACAATGTACATTGAAATATAGGTTAACCATATTTATTTATCGCTACAAAAATCGTCAGCAGTCAGTAATGTATTAAGCTCTTTAGCTGCCACAACACATGGCTACAAGCAAAGTTATTTGACAAACTGAAAGATTCACGAGTTCTGGATACAGTTACACTCTCCACAAATTGTCAAAGTTAGCTTCGCAGTGACGTTAAAACACATCCTCCACATCTTCAGGTTAGTCCGTGTGTGCTTTGAAGTTCCAAATACATGAAACCACGTAAAAAAAAAAAAAACCGGTCCCCAAACTGGTTTTCGGTTTGTCGTCTGCTGTAAACTGAACGAAACTGTTTTTCACTGTCCGCCGAACATGTTGCCGAAAGGCATTCCTCCAGGGAAATCACCAGAGAAACCTCCAGGGAAACCTCCAGGGAAACCTCCCGGGAACCCGCCACCGCTTCCGGGTGGCGGACCGGATCCCGCGGGTCCAAACTTCTTCGTCAGTTTTTCAATGACATTTCTGACTTTGGGGTTGTCTTCATATTTGGAAATGTTCTCCGGATTTTGGCTGACATCTTGGAAGGCTGCCATTACCTCCGGGTCCTGAAATTTACAAACGTATGCCATCACTATTCGTTTATTTTAACAGTTCGACTTGTCTCGAACATGGCCGGCCAATAATGGCCTATGGTGTATTATAAGCAATGAAAGTGTAAGGCTTGTGGGATGTGGCTTGGAGTGACAAGAACACCTCACAAATTAATGTGTCTAAGTAAGCTGAAAGCCACTCATTGGGCACTAAGGCCACGTGGTACCGGGCATTACCCCTTAAATCTACTAAATAAAGTTTTAGCCTGAGCATTAGCAGCCATGGACAGCTGTTTCGGCCTTGTTAGGCCTCGTCAGCATTGCATAGCTAATACCCTACCCGTTAGAGGGAAATTTTCCACATTGTGGTCGCGCGAAAATTGGGGCGAGGGCAAAAAATGGAGGACGGGGAAGGGGGTTGGGAACGGCTTCCCTTCTCCCCTCCCCTCTAGCATCTTTGTTTTCCTCTCGCTTCATTTCTCGCGCATCCATAATTCGGAACGCTGAAAACCCCACGCACAGGCTAGGTGTATTGGAACTGTTAGCCTGCGAGTTTGACTCTGCGCGGGGGGCGAAGCTGAGAGTTACCAGCAGGGAAGCCAAGCGACTCGCGGCTTTGCCTCCAGTGAGAGAGTCAAACAAGACCCGCCTACTTTCCGGCTACTGGTGTATCTGACCATACACGTCATGACGACACAACTGGCACAAACTCCTGAACAGTACATTCCACTGTTGTCTATCGTTTCTCCAAATTATGTGAAAAGAGGAGTTACAAAATTGGACAATTAATTAAAAAGTTATGGCGGGGTGGGTGGGTAGTTTAAAAGATCTGACCTGCATTGCGGTCAACAGCTCCGGATCACTGAGAAGATCGTTCAAATTTGGTGTTGCGCCACCACCTAAAACGTAACATTCACATTTAGAACAGCACACAAATGACATCTTTACTAAGAAAGTTGAAATGTCTTATGAACAACCATCACCGAAGACTTTCCACTTTTAAGACGCGGCTAAGGGTCTTCAAGGTATGATTGCAATAACAAAACACATGACGGCCGGGAATTTGAATGCTTGCTACGTACACAGTAGGTGGCAATATCTCCGCTTTCCCATTATACTACAATTCTTCCGGTTTCCTCCCTTTATAACTTTACCACAAACCTCCTGCAGTTGCTCCAGGGAATCCCCCTGCACCTCCAGGGAATCCACCCGGGAATCCACCAGGGAATCCCCCTGGCATATCTTCCTGTTGCTTTCTTCTTTCCTCCTCATCCTGTAGAGAAAACAAAGAGGGAAGATAATTTAGAAGCAACAAAACTGCAGCTTTATTACATTGATCTCACTGCAAACCTCTCAAACCCACCTTTCTTGCCTTTTCTTGTGCTTCCCTTGCCTTTTTTCTAACAAAAAAGGTTGAAAGAACAGTTAGGGACACAAAAACAAACAAGCGAGCTGATCTAGATCTGAACCCAAGACAACACTGTGTCTCTCCTCCAAAAAATCGATCCTACAGTGGGGACATGAAAGACAGTCAGTTCCAAGTAGCTCTTAGTTTGAGCGTGTCCTCCCAGTGGGGGTACTCTGAATTTCCAGTGAAGGGTTGAGCAAATGGGGGCAAAAATAAAAACACAAAAACCCTAGGGCTTCCAACAAAACCGAAAACCATCCCTGGACAAACAATAATATTAAAAAAGTCCCATGCCAAACCTCCAAGCCTTAAAAACACCCAGAAAGGATCATACTTTATTTGTAGAACTATGCGGCCAAAATATGCAGATACTACCACCAATCTTCAGATTGTTGTGAATACCCCCAAAAATCCCTGAATCGACAATTTCAAACCCAAAAAACTCCTTCAAGCCAACTGCTTTAACAATTAAATTGCCAATCATAATTGTTACACATTTCCACCTCTCCTTATCAAACATAGAATAGAATGAAATTACATTCTATCCATTCTTTCCTTTTCTTCTTTGTCTTCTCGTTTTCTTTCATATTTTCTTTGGTGTTCAGCAAGGAGCTGCGCCTAATAATGAAACCACCAAGAGATATTGATAACACTGTAACAAACTTTTAGCAATTATTACAAACATCAAAGATGTGAGGCATCACTGCAGCTGTAATTGTGACCTCAGCAATTGTGAAAACAGAAAAATGCCTGTCAGAAAAGAGTCAAGTGTGTAGGGAGTTTGAACGCATAGCCTCTCCGATACCAGTACAGTGTGGTAACACCTTACTTAATGAACTGACTGCTTTACACAGATAAGCATGTATTACATGACACTATAGATAAGGAAGATAGCCTTGGTTATCAAACACACACAAGGACAAGGAGACAATTTTATGATTATAAATTGTACTAATAAGATATTTACAAGACAATTTAATTTTGAAAATAATTACTGTCAGGAAATACTAGTTATCAAGTGTTCACAACATTACATACATGTATGTATGACATAGACCTGGTAATTCAGTCTTGCTACTACATGCAGGTTTAAAGAACATAATCTTCCATTATGTTGTTTGTTTTTCTAACAGCAAATAATTACCACCTCATCCTAGGTTCTTAAATTATATTGACAAAATATGAACATAATAATGTTTCAAGGCTTCATAATACCTGTGATCAACATCATTCATGATATGCATGAGTGTGTACTTTCGCTAAAGTGATTGAATAAGTACACCAGATGGCAATCGTCAGAGTGTTAGCAATTACAATACCTTTGGTTTTACTTCCTTGAGCCATTCATTAGCTTGGTCATCATAATCTAGTGTACAGGCCGTGCCAAGGTCCTTTGATGCTTCTGTCCAGTGACCTAGAAGTCTACAAAACCAACTGAATGGTTAATATGAAAGTAAAACAGAAAAAGCATAATCACTTTAACCACAGTAGTTAAATTTATTTGGTGGTTCCTCTTGTAAAGATGGTAAAAGGAAATAGCTTTCAAGGTAAACGAGAGAAATTTCACTGTACTACTGTCTCTTTACCTCACTTCATGTTTTTAATCGCTGTCCTTCCCTCTAATCCCTTCGAAAAATACAGTTTGTGATAATTCCATCAAAATAGCAGACTCTATGGAGAAACTATGTTTTGATAATTATGTTCGTGGAGTCACCTTTGCAGAAACAATAGTCCAATTAGCTAAGCCATAGCACAAAAGCTGTCATAACCTGTGTGCACGGCCTCTCCATTTGTATGGTTGTGCAGAGTCTGCGTTGATCTTGATTGCTTCATCACAGTCTCTGATTGCTGCATTTGGCTTCTGCATGCGGATATAACAACTAAAACAAACATCAGAATAATCTGTAAATATCTCAACAGAGAAAGATGAATCAAAATTTGTATCATAATGCGCATTTGTGCATTCAGCTGTTTTCTGTGGCCAAGAACACTCTAAGCAAGTGTCCAAGCCTCTGAAATAAGAAGAGGATCAGCGGGGCAGCTACAGCTGTACATACCTTGCTCGTTTGGCATACACATTAGCAGATGGATTTTTCAAAATGGCTTCAGTGAATAATGTAATTGCCTCCTCAAGGTTACCTTGCAGAAAAGAAAGAGGTGAAATTAATGAATCTCAATGGGAACAGACAGTGGAATGTAATTATTACAGCTTATCTAGATTGATTATTTGTATTGTTATTTGTTGTTATTATTATTTCCAAGTATCCTGTGATAACAGGATAGAGAAATGAAGTATGGTGAATGTCTAATTTTGAAAAGCTTCCATCACTCCCTTCTTAAACCCCCCCTCTCTCTCTCTGCAGCTGAGAGAGAAATTATGAAGTAATTTTAGATTGCAGCGATCACAAGGTATATTAAGGAGCACTTTGCAGAAAACATCTTTTAAAAATTACAGACCTTCATTCATGGCAGTCATGGCCTGCATTCTCTTTTGTGATGATTCCTCTCTCATCTCATCTGTTACCTTAAAAAAAACCCAATACACATAGCATTTGGAAAGCATTTTTTCCAAGAATGGACACGATAAAAATTTTAATATACAGTAGAATTACTTCTTTCCTTTTTATGCAAAAACTGCTTTGTTATTAAAGAACAAAACATTAAAATTAACAGTTGAGAACCTTGCATTTAAACCTTTGTATAAACTCCTGGAAGGATCATCATTTTATTTCACACAATATACACTGTAATTGATTAAATCAACCAAGGTTACAGGGAAGTACTGTCCATTTCTGTTTGTTTATTACTCAAGCCAAACAAGGTGACAGTAATAACCTCTAATACACGTACACACATTAGCCTTGACTGCAATGATGACTTCTGCTCAGGTTGTTGAAACATCAGTCAATGTCACCACAAACAGTATGATTACATTTCCATTACCATCTATCTACAATCAATGTCCACAGTAACAAGCTAATAATACCACTAAGTGGATTAGCCAAGTTAGTACACTTCAGCTTAAAGAACACATGCTTTAATACCTCAACACTTGAATCTCCCATCTGCTGAGGCTCATCATTATCTGGTTCAATACATCCCTCTCTGTCAATCTCTGTTCACATTATACACAGAAAAGCATATCAAGTAGGAAACTTTACGCAGAAAATCAAATCAAATCAAATCGAAACAATGCTGCTTAACAATAATTGTTAATAATAATTATTATTATCATTCGATGGATATTTTCCCCCCTTTTCATTGGCTGAGAGCCCACCACGTGACCTGCAAATAACTGCCTACAAATAATGATATGCTCATGCATAATATCATCTAAATGTGTTTTTGCTGCAAATAATATTCTGCTCATGCGCAATTGTAACCACGCTAGAATAAATTGTTTAACTGAGAAGGAAACCAATTGATTTCTGCCAGCAGCGCACGCTTACTGCTTCTCAAAAAGAAAAGTATCAAAACAAACTTGGTAATCGAATGATAAAACAATTATTGAACTCGGTTATCGCAAAATATCATGATTTGCCAGTGTCTCGCAGATCAATTATTTGCCTCAGCCGCTCGCCACTGACAAATCACGATATTTTGCTCAACCTCGTCCAATAATTGTTAATTATTTTCCATATGTTGTTTATAAAAATTAAACTTTACATTACAAGAATAATTCAACAACATTATCCTAAATTTATCATAAACCTGAAATAAAAATGCTACTAAATTATATCTCTCAGTTGGTACCCGTGCTGTGATTGGTCAGTTTTGCAGGCCATGCTCTAATGTACCGTCCGCTAAATTTGAAAGTTTCCTTTCTCAATGCTCAATTAACCTCAGCTGATTTATGGCTTGCGCACTCTGTGCTTGGGCCATAAGCAAACGGGAAAAAACTTGGTCTGTAACTTATGGACGTTGAACTCAGTTGCCCAAACAAAAGGCAAAAACAAAAAACTTGCTCTAAAAGTAATTATACTAAAAATTTAATGCAGTAATAAAGTGGCACACCCACCAACATCACTCTCGTCACTTTTGCTCTCCATTTCCTCTTCTGTTGCAGCCTCCTGGTAGATAAAGGAACCATGGAGAGTAAAAATACCCAGAAAAATTAGTCAGAAAAACTATGTTTTGTAGTAACAAATACTATGTACTGTAATTAGGAGATGCAGCTGTTCACTTTCAAATAGGGTATGAACACTACATAGCAGGCAATAATCAAAGACAAGGTAATGAGAGCAAAATGCCGAGTTATGAACAATCAACCTTCGTAGCTGAAGAAAACCTACATGTGTCACAAGAGGTTGAAACCTCGAGATTATGTACCAGACCATCTGAATTGCTTCAGTGAGCCTCAGCCTTGGGAAAATAAGTGTAAATATTTGCATGCCAATAAAACAGGTTTCCATGGAAATGGTTAAATGGTAATTCCATCTGGAAAAATATCCATAGCTCCCCCCCCCCCAAAGAAGGTCAATGGAAATTCTAATGGGGAGGGGGTGGCAAAAGGAAAAAGGCTTTTTTAAGAAACGTATGAAGCTAAATGGGAATTACTGGAGGGGCAGGGAGGGAGGGGAGCGGAGGGGTGGTAACTGAAAAACCCATGAGGGGTATGGTTGTTTTCTGGAAAAAAAAGTTCAAGCACACACACACACACAAAAATTCAAAGCTTTCTCAGAACAGGAAATATGTGCACAACATAAACCCAGAGACTCAAAATTCTAAAATAGAGAAAGAAAATCAATAAAAATCTTTTCTTTTTTTTTTTTTACAAAAAACGAGAAAAGAAAAACAAGTGTCCTATTAACATTAATCTTCTCTGAATGAGCAGGTCACCCTAAAACCATTCATTTGTTACCTCTTTTGTATCAGGCATAGGCTCATCCTTTTCTGTTGGTTTTGATTCCTCAGCTGTTTTATCCTTTTCTTCTGGCTCTGGTTCTTTTTCAACTTCTGGTGGTGGTGGAATGTTTGCACCAAGGCTTCAAACCGTTAAGAAATGTATATACAATAAATAATCTATTAGTCAACAATCTTGTAAATATTCTTAACATTATTAAACCGTATGATCACATGCGTATTTTAATGATATTTTATCTCATAGAATTAAGTTTGATTCTACCATTATTTTTAATTAGTAATTTATTAATCATTAATCTTGTCATTTATTAGTTGACAATCTTGTAAATAATTTTTAATATCACACTTAATATTGTGAAGATACTGTATCTTATAAAATTATGATTTATTTTACGATTTTAATTATTTATTTACATGACGCCACAAGCTTGTAGCTTTAATTTTCATTGTGTTTAAATGCAGGTCATCCATCCATTCATCCATGTATAAAGGGGGTTAGTTTCTAAAACTATGGTGCAGGAACATTTGGTTTTTTCAAACAAGATGGTAATGTCAATTGCCCACTGAATTGCAAATCACTCTGATGAAGGGCTAACGCTCAAAACGCCAACTTTTAAAATCTCTTTTAAGGTGGCTAATTGACATTATCAACTCAGTTGACAAAGCCAAATTTTCATGCATTGAAAAATGTGATGAGATGAGCAATCTATCCAAACGGTCCTTAAGATGTCTTCATTTTTCCTCAACATATTGTTTTCCAACCAACTTACATAACCTTATTCCTCCCCCCTCCTTAAGACTTTGACTGTAGGAGCATTCGCCTACAATATGACAAGTTGGAAGAATTGCAATGAAATTTGAAAGCATGAAATTCACTGCATAGATGAAGTTTTTGCTACAGTTGCCATCATGGTACCTTTTGGCAAAATTGTTATTTTTTTTTAACTTACAAAAGTCTTGAAAGGGTGGGGGTATGAAGCCCCCGCCCCACTCCCTGTTATGGGTCTGGGGGCTACTGACTCTCCTGACTTCCATTGACTTCTGAGGTTGAAACATTTTGCCATCAAGAGTTAATTCTCAGAAACGTGCAAGATTCAAATTGTACAATTTTAAATTCCTGAATAAAAATAGCCGGGTTACAGGACCCCAAAGTGATCAGTATCAGATATTATAGAGCTAAACATTTTATTCCCATCGTCATGCCCTGACCTAGAACTTACTTCCGCTTTGATGTACATGACTGAGCTAACGTCACGAAGAACCGAAATCAAGGTCAGTCGTGACTGAGAAAAAGCAATCTGGATTAAAACCCATCCAAAAATACTGCTGGAACATTCTAAGCAAAAGTGTACTACTTTCCAGTCTTTCTTGAAACCAAAGAAAGTGGCATCTAAGTCCCATCGATTTCGTTTTACGTTTGATTTGATCTGCTGATAAGCATATATATAATCACGAGTGCCCGCCAGGTTTCCGCTTATCACCTCTTTTCGAAATAAAAATTGAAAATTAAATAAAAACTAACCGCTCCTGGGGAAAATATCACAGCCTTTAAAATAGGGATGGACAAATTTTAACTCTGTTTCAAAATTACATTGTTGCCTCATGTTTGCACGTGTATTAAGTAGCACTTTGCACTACATTGGGTGATTAAACCTTACCTCTCAAGCCAGTCTTTGAAAAACGTCAGCTGTGGAGTATGCAGCAGTTCTGGCTTTTGCTTACATAAGTCCACAAACTGCTTGAGTAACGATATTTGGAAATTATCCATTTTGGAAGCCATACTCCGTTCCTTTAGACACCCTCCAAATCACAGGCCTAACCATAAATCTTCGCGCGCTGAAGTAAGGCCCAGGCTCTCACATTCCGCTCGGTCGGGAGACCCTCGAGCAAATTATTGGTATTTCTTCGGTGAATGCCCTAAGTGCACATGTTAACATCCTTGGACATCCTTGACTATACTTAAACATCCTTGGACGAGGCGGGCATTGGGATTTTCGGTTTTGGGGTGTGGCTATTTATTAGATCGGTTTTCCGGTTTTTGTGCCAAAAAAAATAAATAAATAAGACTTAGGTTTTTCGGTTTTGGTGTTCATTGCGGTTTGCCGATTTTTCAGTTTTTAGCATCTGGTTTTCGGTTTTCTTAAAAATTCTAGTGGTCTTTCGGAATTTCGGCTTTGGTACCCGATGTGGTTTTTGGTATTTCCTGTTTTGTCCCATTTGTGGTTTTCGGTTTTAGCCGAATTTTTTTTGCGGTTTTGTGGTTTCTAGCTATACTTAAGCATCCTTAGATATTCGTAAACATCCTTAGACATCCTTAACCGTAGTCAAACATCCTTAGACATCCTTAGCTACACTTAAACATTCTTGGACATCTTTCGGCAGGCTTCTCTTGCAGGTCACATTCCACAGGGTAAAGTACGGGTCACCGTGCTACAGATAAATAAACAAGCCCAAAAGTGTCCCAGCCCTAATCACTATCCAAAATTTATTTTTAGATTGTGACGAAACTGTTTGGCTTAGTTACCAATCGGCAAAACAGTGACCTGTACCTCCGACCTGTGGAATGTGACCTGTAAAAGATACCTGCCTAATTAACATCCCTAGCTATACTTAAACATCCTTAGACATCCTTAGGGACGGACCGTTATTTTCCTTGAGAGGGGGTATGAAAAATTTTCCTATGCAAACTTTTTTTTCCTTTTTATACACCTCTGCGAACAATATTTTCGAACAACACCTTCCTGCAAATAGTTATTTTTCCGATCTTTTTTAACCACGTTTTGACACAAAAAGGAGGTTCCTTTTTTGCTGCCGTCAATCATTATTTAATCATTATGCTCCTAGTAATATAGCTTGTTGTTTCTTTATAAAACACTCACCATTTTAATTTCTACGCAACTACTGGCGCAAATAAAGAGCATACGACAGGCAATACACAAAAGAGTAGCAGGCTTTTCTGTCTACAAACAACTGCATACTTTAAGTCTAATAAATTTTAGTTTTGATTTTTTTTCATTAATAGGTTACAAGTTTCTCTGCCCTCTATGCAAACTATTTTTTATACGTATCATGTTTGCAAGCAATCTATTTTGTCTTTTTAGGCTCTGCAAATAATTGTTTTAAAATCTTTTTCATACCCCCCTCCAGAAAAATAATGGTCCGTCTCTTGGCCATACTTAAACATCCTTACACATCCGCAAACATCCTTTGACACTGCCTAAACATCCTTAATCGTATTTAAACATCCTTAGGCATCCTTAGCTATACTTAACATCCTTGGACATCCTTAGCGATTCTTAAAAATCCTGAAAGAAAACCATAGAAAACCATAGAAAACCATTGAAAACAAAATTATTCTTTTTCTCCTGTCTTCCCGGAAGTAAACAACATGGAGTATGTTCACGGGAGATTTCGCCGTTGGCGTTGCAAAATTGTGGCATGTTCTCTAGTGCTGCTTGTAGAGGACGACGAAAGAAACCCCTTCTCTCGTGCTTCTCTAGAATGATAGCATTTCTCGTAAATGTTTCAAGGGCAGGGACGACCCTCAAGCATTTCTATTAAATCGGTCGTCTCCCTCTCCGTTCATGTCTTTCTCGGTGATTTCTTCGAGTTTTTACACAATTCAAATTTCGCACCACTTTCCGCCATGTTCACAAATGACGTTTTAAAAAGCAAAGCGAGCTAGTGCGCATGCCAAACGGCCACAATATCATGCAACATCCCAATCTCGTACCCAGAGCCCACGTGTCTTTTGGTCAGCGCCAGGACTCCGTGTCCACAAATGTTGCGTGAAATATTTGACCATTTTCAAATTTGAGCCAACAACACGCAACATGTCGCAACAGGGTGGCCAAACGCGCGTAACATGTTGCGCCCAACAATATTGGGATATTGATTATCAGATTAATGGTGGTAATGGTGTAATATACCTTGAGAATGATATCCTAGTTGCTTGGCAATGGGCGAAAGGACAACTGAAAAGAAATCAGAGTCCCAGGCAGGAATCGAACCTACAACCTCCGTAACACCGGTCGGATGCTCTAACCACTGAGCTACAGGAACCCCTGGTGAGCTAGGCTGTTTATCTAGGTTCTTATACAAAGTGTCCCACTATGGTCTGCGGGCTCGACAATGTAAATGCTATTCAGACATGATAATGATTGTTAATGATGGTAAGGTGTAATATGCCCGTGAGAATGATGATATGCTAGTCGCTTGGCAACGGGCGAAAGGACAACTGAAAAGAAATCAGAGTCCCAGGCAGGAATCGAACCTACAACCTCCGTAACACTGGTCGGATGCTCTAACCACTGAGCTACAGGAACAACAATGCGATCGTTTGGCCGGGGCTTTAAGGATGTTTACGGATGTCTAAGGATGTTCAAGTATGTTTAAGTATAGCTAAGGATGTCTAAGAATGTTTAAGTATGGCTAAGGGTGTTCAAGCTAGGATGTTTAAGTGCAGCGAAGTATGACGGGTTACGGATGTTTACGTATAGCTAAGGATGTCTAAGGATGTTTAAGTATGTTTAAGGATGTTTAAGTATAGCTAAGGATGTCTGATGATGTTTAAGTACGGTTAAGGATGTCTAATAGGGAGTTAAAGAAACGAGGACAACGAACGAATGACAACGAATGGCTTCATCTTCTTGTCGCTGGGGCAATTTCGTCTGATAGCAATTGCAAGTTAATGATGAATTGAAGACCGTCTCTTCCGAAGCGATACCGAGATCTCAATTCGTTTTCAGCGCAACTCTTCAGGGTCAATTTCTCTTCGATAGACTCTTGCCTTTCTGGGATTGTCGAAATTATTCAACATAACATGAAGTCTACGGGCGACCATATTTGTTTACTTTGCTCTAGCCCGTCCACAACTTTATCCAGTGGATAAAAAGTTATACGACCTACCTTGATGTGGATCACTTTATTCGATGGATAGCAACTGGATAGCGCTATCCAAGCTTCGAACAACCGGAATGACGCAATAATAATAATAATAATAATAATAATAATAATAATAACTTTATTTAAGTCTCAAATCGTTCTAGCTGAACAAGAGTGCTCTACTAATTGGGAGACTATAAATCAAATAAACTCTAAATTAAATCAAATGTTGGTTTTTGGAGAGGGGAAAACCGGAGTACCCGGAGAAAAACCTCTTGGAGCAGAGTAGAGAACCAACAAACTCAGCCCACTTATGACGCCGAGTGCGGGAATCTCTTTGAACAACCGGGCCCAGAGGACAGAATTGGAAAGGACAACGTGTAACCAACCAAATATCGAGTAGGTATAATCAAGACAACGTACCGTACGGCGCTGCTTACATGGAGGGAGGGTGCCCTGGCTAACCGAGCTACCCTAAGGGAGCCATCTTCTCATACGTTTCTTTTGTCCGCCATCTTGCTCATTGTGCTTGGCGTCCGCTCAAAAGATAGCTGAGCTCACTGACTATCCCGCTTAGGTGAGTCGCATCTAAAGGCGGGCTATGTTTTAACCCTCCTAGCTGGGTAGCCCGGTTAACCGGGACACCCTCCCTCCATGTAAACAGGGCCTAAGCCGCCGGTGGTCCATAGTTCGCACATACCCCTGACAACTCCTTGGGAAGGCGATGAAGGGGCGCTATTCGCTTGACAGTTAACACAGCGTCCAAATACCTCTGATAAGTACAGTGTCCAACGGTACACTGAAACGGCACTGTTTCGAGGTCGATGGGCCGGAGGACTTTTAGTTCAACCACATTAGGCAATCTTTGGAGTTGTTATATTTAAGCGGACAAATGATGTCCCGAATAGCCTGCGAGAGCATACGGTTATTTCGGCTCTTATTTCACCCACCGAGTTTTCTTCTCGGCGGACTTTACTCGGGCACTACAAAACGCAGTGGAAGATAGTGATGAATTAAAAACGCACTAAACTTCTTTGGTAAGCAAATTTGACCACGTTTTAATTCAAAATTCTCTGGATGCCATTGAAGTTGAGTTGATTCACAGAAGAAATTTACTATTATGATGAATTCCATTTGCATTGTGGGTAGATCCAGTCCTTTGTGGAGCAAAAGGTCAAAATTATGATCTCACATTACGGCTTAACATAAACACCATTCCACCAGGAAATTATCACAAGCAACATGGAGTATTGTATAAGGGTACAGCAGATCTTCTCGAAAACGAAGAACGGCAAATTTAAAAATTAGAAGAGGTGGCTATGCACGTTCAAGAGTCTAAGTGAAAATATATATCCTGCACTGACTCAAACAAAACTAAAAACGATTTACAGTTTATTACTAGCGAAAACTAGTAACCTTATAACGAACATAATTAATGGCATTTCAGTTTCGCATTTGGTCGAATATTCTCTTTTAACTACCTTTACATTTACAGATTAGTATGTTCCCAGTCTTTTCATAAACACTTTGGTATATGTTTTTGCAAATGATTTCTATATTCTTTCGTTTTCATTCTCTGTAACTTATTATTGACATCGGATTTATTAAAGGATTTTGCTAATAATTTATCTTTCAATACCATAATGAATTGACCCGTTCATTACTTGCTCGAAACTGACGTACAACTGAGAATTAAACTTCAGTCCGAACAGTAACTAAATTGCATAAATGCAGGAAAAATAAACACTTCGAACTATTAATGTTTGTTTACCTAACAATTACGAACCGTCTCTACACACAGCAATAGCTAGACCACGACCACCGTTGCGCCATGAAACGTTTCAAATAAGAAAGTAAGCGGGCTTTCGCAGTTCTGGCCACAAAAAGTGGTCGTAATAACGAGGTGACCGTAAGGCGCAGGTTCTACTGTAAACTCAACATTTACACCCTCCCTTGCCTTTCATCCGACGCAGTATAAGCCATCAGACAGAAAAACGTTTTCAGCGATAAGTTTTGAAGCGGTACCCCGAGCCCTTTTATATGGTATGCAACTTAAGAAAAAAATCCAACCTTTATGGTCATCGATCTGAGTTACTCCAATTAATTCCCTATTTTCTGGGGCTTTGATGGCTAAATTGTCACATGTTCGGTAAATCTCTACTCCGTCAATGAAGCGGTGTCAAAACTTCTACAAATGTGGCTGGAAATCGACCGACTCTGTTGTTCACTTCTCCTTTGAGCCATTCCTCATTAACGCGCTCTAACAAAATTATGATATCATCAACCTGAAAAACAAGACGAAAGTTCAGCTATGTGATTAAGGAGTCACATAAAAGACCCGCTGCGATCGTCTAATCAAGTGAGTTATGAAGCTTCTGACGTTGGGAGCAGGTCAATTGCGGGTTCATATGTTCCCGTGAAAGAGATTAATGTGGTATGTGATTTATTTCAGTTATTTTAGTTCAGCTATGTGATTAAGGAGTCACATAAAAGACCCGCTGCGATCGTCTAATCAAGTGAGTTATGAAGCTTCTGACGTTGGGAGCAGGTCAATTGCGGGTTCATAAGTTCCCGTGAAAGAGATTAATGTGGTATGTGATTTATTTCACATACATCATTCACAGTATCAGTACCATTATTCACGCATATATTTCGACAGTTGCTTTCACGCTTTCAACTGATATCATTCGTCATGTTATGGGTATAGTCGCCATCACTTCCCTAGGATGTCAAACCAGTTTTAGCCATATTGTTCTGCTTAACAAAACAATTATTACGGTGATCTTGATAATGGCTTACCACCAATAACTGTAGAAATGAGTTTCTTCCCAAGACTGAGTTCCGAGGAAGGATTAACAATTCTACATTTACCTTAAACGATAATTCATCATCGAATTCACCATCAAAATCAAACAAAGCCTTGGCCTTAGGTGTCACTTTCGCATTCTTCTGTGCAAGTTGTGGTTTGTCACCGACTGGAGACGGATAAAACAAAAAGTTCAGTCAATTAGTATTGATCATCGAGCAGACGTTGAAAACATGAAATTTAGTGATTTTCAGTCCGTCAGCCGAGTGATCCAGATCTCACATTTACACCTCGCGGTTTACACGTGTCACGTAACGACACAAGCAATAACTCCAGCACACACACATGCACAAAAAATAAAAAACAAGAGTGAGAGCAATCACAACTTGTGAGCGTTAATTCTGTTTCCAAAATGCGTATATCACGTTATACTTCTGTTTATCGCACGAGAAAACATTTACTTGCTTTAGCTTGCGCTGATGCTTTTCTTGGGTTGTACGTGTAATTAACTATCTTTTCGCCGGAGAACCAGCGGGTGACAATCCCACCATTTGAAATCATAGACCTTCCTGCGGATACTTAACAATTATTCACCGAGTTCGGAGGTGGCTTCGCGGCTCGGTAAATATCTACGACTGGCCACCGACACCGAGGTATATACTAAACAGAGAGATAACAGACCTGAAAAATCATAGTGATTTTGAACTCATTCCTGTCAACAATTATGATTTCCGCGCGAGTTGCTCGGATGTGAATAGCGTTTGCTTTCGCGAGTTTGAGCAGCCAACCAGAGCGAGCGAAAAACGCTATCCACTTTATTAGCATATACGACAATGCAATTGCCATCATTAACATTGTCATCATGAAATGAATCACGTTAACTATATTTATAAGCAAGAGACGGTCAACACTCATGTAAACGAACCTGACTCTTTTGATAGCTGAACGAACGTCCGAGGAAACATTCCTTCCCGTGATCCCATCCTGCCTTTCAGCCAATCATCGCTGATCACCTCTGTGATTTCTATCTTGTCTCCTTTCGTGAAAGACAATTCATCTGATGCTGATCCAGTGAACTCGTACAGGGCCGTGCCGAATTCAACAGTGGATATTTTCGTCTTTTCTAAAACATAACGTTCGATAAACTACACGATACCACAGGAAGCACAAGCTCGATATACGAGTATCTGTACTGTACCATATTACGCAAGAATAGAAATATAAGGATTTGTATGGGGAAGTGTTTCAAGTGTTTCAAACCCTTCAATCCTTGATTGCAACTGGTTTGAAACACTCTGAAAGGGAACAGCGACGCTATTTTAAATAGCCAAAATCTTTTTCGGCCTCACTGTGCGCCCCAACATAGTCTGTTTTGTGTTAAAGTATAGTGATGTTACTGCGATGAAATTATTTACAGTTCTTGGTTGTTACGGAGCACAAAGATGAAAATGAAAAGAAACGTTTTGATACCGTGTTTATAAATTATTAAAATAAGAAAGAAATTGCCAAAAATTCACAAAGCAGAGCAGATAGTATACTTCAGTGTTACGACTGTTCAGACTCGAATGGGTACCTGAAATTACACAAACCTCCAAAGAACTATACAGTCTTCAAATAATTAATTTTCAACAGAGTCATAGAATTGTACAAACTTGAAACTCGAATAGTTGCATGAGCCGCCGTGCTAAGGTGATCAACTCTTAATAAATTGGTCAGTACTAATCCTTTACCTGGTTGACTTCCCTGAGAATCTTCAATAACTTCCACGTAAGCTGACGGAAACAACCCTACTCGTCCCTTAAGCTTGCCTTCAAACCACTCATCTCCTGTTTTCTTGTGAATTATGATAACATCTCCTGTGTGGAAACTGAGATCTTCTAGCACATCACTGTTATAATCAAACAGCGCTTTACAGCGAAGACCAAGCGCTGAATTAGGTGACGTCCTTTCTTCCTTTTCCTTTCCTTTTCTGGCCGAACTTGTCATTTTCGCTTCGTTCAGCGGCAATTCCTTGATTGTGTCCTCGCTTATATCAACAAAATTACAAGGGAAAGCCCCGTTTTGTCCGTGGTATTCGCCTCTTAGCCAATCGTCGTTCACCTTTTCGGTCACGTGTATAATCTCTCCGACGGTGAAGACCAACTCGCCATCATGTTCGTTGCCATGGAAATCATATAAAGCCATAACATCGAACGGGGAACTTGCAGGAGTTGTGGTCGGCTGTAGAAAAGGAAAAAATGTAAGGGCTAGGTTACTGAAAGTTACAGTTGTGGTTTCTGCTAAGGTTTCAGTGGAAAGGTACTTTTACCTGGGATTCTTGTGCAACGTCTTCATGAAGATCCTCTATGATTTCCACAAACTTCACAGGAAACATTCCCTGCTGGTCTCCCAACCGTCCGATGTACCAATCACTATCTATCTTTTTCACGAGCACTATTTCATCTCCCGCCTATAGGCAAAACAAACACGCACAATTAAATATATTCAAAATATAAAAATTCCCCGGCCAGTTTCAAAAGCGCCTCTTTGGTGTGCAACACATTGCCGAATACAAATTAACCGTAAAGAATCACTGCCTTCTTACATCACGCCGCCTTTTGTCGTTTGTGTATGCAGAAATAATTCGAGTACACCGGTACATGACATCTTTCCTCAAACCATCACTTGCGACAACTAATTTTAAATTAGCAAATAAAAAAGGTTTTCAAATTGAATATATTTTTACTCGCAAAATTTGGGACCCGCTTTCTTTTCATATCTTCCAGCCGTCTACAGGATTCTTACACTTTTTCAGAAACAAAATTCGAGGACTTTCCAGGCCGCAGAAAGTCTTACTCCAGGACCCACAATGCGCTTGAAGTATTTTCCAGCTATTACGTGAGTTTACAAAATTCCAAGGTTTTCTAGGATCTCCTACCATTTTCAAGGACTTTCCAGTCCTGGAAAATGCTAGTACTTTCCAGGATTTTCAGGAGCCGTACGAATATATGTGCATCTGCCCTTGCTTGATTAAACAGTGTTTTATTTCGGTTGAATTAATCGATCCTGGCGACTCGAACCCTCTGCGTGTCCAATGAACGCTATTCGTGCAAATGTATCAAGGTTTAAGAGGAAAACACCTTCATCATGTTAAGTTCTGCATGAAATGATTGATTGGAAACGTCACGAAATAACGAAACTTCAGAAAAAAAGGGTGGTTTTGTAAATTGCTTTACATCTACTATTCATGTCGTCAACGAAATTTAAAAACGTAGCTAAGAAGACCAACACCACTTACATTAAACGCCAGGTCGTCAATGGCAGTAGGTTCATAATCATAGAGAGCTATAGCAGAGGGCTCTATGTACGTCTCGCAAACTGACGACACTTGCGTTGGAGCAGTCTCTTCTTTTGCCTTCTTGCTGGGCCTGCAAAAAGATCAAATAGGTTCACATATATACAGTGACAAGACAGGAGGACGACTAAGCGACCGATTCCGCGAACACCATCGCTATGTTGAGAAAGATGACCAAGTCGCATCCAAACCAGTCGCTCAACATTTTATTTTTTATTTACGAAAAGAGGATAAATTGCGGTTTTGATACAAGGGAAGAAATATGCAATTTCTAGTTTGCAAGGTTTCCCAGTTTTAAAAGATGTCTTAATCATCAACAATCATCAAAAAGAAAAAGCCGTAGCAGAGGAAAAAAATGTTTCTTACTGAGCTGTTGGCCCTGATGGTCTATGTGGCTTCTTCTTTGATGAAAAGGAAGAGGACGCAGGTCGAGGTGGTTTTTGTTTTGCCTTTGAAGCATTTTCAGGACCTTCAGAGTCACGTGCATCGCAAGTGCCTTTCACGTGACCACCGGCTGACGTCTCTCCGATAGTTCGTGTTTCGGCCTCATTTCTGTTGGCAGCATCTATCTTCGGAGCTACTGGAGCAGGTCTAGCTGGTTTTGGTTTATCAACACGACTGTGATTAGTTTCCTCTGGTAAATCTTTGCTTTCCAACACCTTCGAAGGCGGCCTTAGAGGCTTGTTTTTACCTGTGGCCTTGCCATCCTTTTCTTCCGTTTCATCACGTGTGTTTGATGTCAGATCAACCTTCTCCTCGACAGGCTCCGCCGTGGGAGGCCTGGGGGGAGGCGGCTGGTGCTTTTCTTTAAACGTTTTATCTGGAACATTCGTTGGCTCCACTTCCAATCTGTGGGGCACCGCCGCAGGAGGTCTGGGTGGAGCAAGTCTTTTCTTTGAACCTTTTCTGTTCAAAGCGGATTCTCCCTTTACCAGAGCCTTCACATCGTTTGATCTCTGAGCATCCATACTAACTGGTCGTTGAGGTTTCGGTGACTTCTCTTGTTTTTTATCCGTTACTTGAGCAAACACATCAATACCCGATTCTTCTTGAGTGCTTGGTGTGGGACTGTCCTGATCTTCCTTCTCCTCAGACGGAGCACTGACTGGCCGTGGTGGTGCTGGTTTTCTCACGCTTGGCCCTCTCTGTGGCCTCTTTGGTGCTTTACGCATTTCACCAGCGTCCTGTCCTTCAGGGCGTTGTGCTCGTATGACAGTAGGTACGCGCTTTGGTTTCACACTTTGAGATGCAAGCGTCTGTTCTTGATCTTTCCCTCCCTCTTGTCCCTTCCGCATAGACACATCTGAAACTGGCTTTATGTCAGCTCGCTCGCATTCATTACCATCATCAGTAGGCTTTGATGCTTCGGTCAGCTGCGAAGGTTTCGCTCTCGAAATCAGAGTTGGCTTTGAGAGCTTTCCTTGAACTGCTTCTTTTTCCTTCTCATTAACAGAGTCGGTCTCACAAGACTTTGGTTCTTCCCTAAGTTTTGGTTTGTGTGGTAAAATTACAGTCGGTCGAGATGGCTTCACTTGGGCTTTACTTTCGCCCTCATCCTTGGTTGTCTCAGTCTCGCCAAGAGAGGGTTTTAGTCCTTCGGTCACTTTGGCAGGATTAGACGGCAAAATCACAGTAGGTCTAGGCTTCGGTTTAGGAGCCACTGAAGTATCCAGTTTCTTGTCTTCTACTGTTTCTTTACTGGGTGTCTCCACTACACTGATCGGTTTAGGCTTAACAGCTGGCTTGGGTTTCTTAGCAGGTGTTGGTGGTTTCCCTCCCCGGTTTGTCAAAGGAAGCTGTTTGTCTTCCTTATTTGCTTTCTTTTGGCTTTTGTTTCCCTGCTTTTCCTCTGAGTCCGGCAAAGGTGGCGGACTTTTTTTCAAAGGTTTACTCAAAATAACCGTGGGTTTATTCTTCTTTGCTGTCGTCGCAGCATCAGCAGCCGGGACACTGGAGGTGGGCGGCGCTGTTTCTATCACTCCGTCAACTTCTACCGGAGACCCTGATTCATTCTCTGCGTGTTTAGTATCAATAACAGTTGCTTTTCCAGCAATACTCCTCGCCAGCTTATCTTCCACAACCTCCTTGCTCTCCACCCTGTTATTAAGTTCTAATTTCTCTTCCAAATTTGAATCCATGTTGTGATTGAGCACCTTACGACTCGGGACAAGTGCAGCTCTCTTCAAATCAGAATCTTCATTTGTTTTCCCTTCCTCTCGCTTGCCAGGTGTAACTTGAGTACTTATACCCTCTCCAGGGATTACTGGTGCTATGTGCTGCTCATCTGTGAGTTCACTCACAGGACGGGTCTTAGGTCTTGGTGGTGGTTCACGCCCCTTGGACTGGCGACCTGGCCTTTGAGGGACTTTGGGCTCTTCAGACTCCTGAACAAGAGGATTGGGGGCTGAAGGAGGAGGGAGTACCCCTGAGGTGTCCACTTGTGGTCTGGGGGCTGAAGGAGGGGGGATAACCCCTGGGGTATCCATTGGTCTTGCAGACACTATGGTAATTTCGGGTTTTCCCTTAGTCCTGAAAAATAAAATATAGTTGGCATTGGTTATTGATCAGATGAGATTTACATGTATAAAGGTCTGTTTGAATTTTGGCAAACAAGAGGATTCTAGCAACTATTTATTTCAAAGCACATGTGATACCATGGTCATCTCTCACTTAGCAAGGGCTATTAATTGACCTTCAAAAACAACACTGGAAGCAACCACTCAGCTTTAAGTAAAAACAAAACTTGACTTAGGAAAATAAAATAAAATAATTGCTTTGTAATTTAGGGATACTTAAAACAATTTGACTGTTTCATAAACATCAATTGCATGTTTATTAATACTTAAAAATACATTGTTCACCCCCTCTCCCCCAACTTCCCCAGTTTAGATTATGTACACCTTTCCAAGATTTGCTTGAGAATTCAGTTTTCCTGGAAAATCTATTTCTTTAGAGATGGGAAAAAGTAATCAGTCTATTAGTTTTGAACAGTGTAACTTAAGAAACTTATTGTATTGTATTGTACTTGAGTTTAGGGGATCCTTTCTTTGTAATGCCATCACTTCTGTTTTCCTTAAGAGAACACACAACTCCACCAGGTGCTTCTCCAAGATCCACTCTAGGAGGAGGAGGGGGAGGGGCCCCAGAGGGGGGAGGCTTCCTGCCAGTCACAGGTGAGGCCCCACTGGAAGGTGTGTGATGAGCTGGTGTAAGTACGAGAGGTACTGCAGAGGGAAGTGGTGTCTGTTGGACATAAGGGGCTGGTTTAGGGGGAACTGGTCTACCAGGCTTTCCTTCCATTTGATGCTGAAAACAATGACTTTCTTAGGCCTGTAAAGAAGGAAGAAAACGAGCTAGACATTTTTCTGATATTTACCCACAGTTATATGGCCAGTGAAAAAAAAGAAAATAATATGTACTGGCGTCTACCTAAATTTACATTCCAATTATCACAGCACATGAAAAGCAAGCAAACACAAAGATAACATAGGAATAAAAACCTCTTACAGTGATTTGTTCTGAAATTAGTTACCCAATAAAGTTTTTTACTAAAATTCAATTTGTGTTTATTTTTGTCACATTAGCACCTTCAATTCCGCTGACATTTCGAGGTGCTGATATGCTCACTCAGTTTTTACTCAACACATTGACCAAAGTCTTCCTTTTGGAAACCAACAAGTAGTTGCAATAACAAGCAGTTTCTAGGTCAAGAGAATATCCTGAAGTATGGCCATTAAAATGAATGCTATACACAGAGTGATGAGGCCTGATATTTTTAAATCCTAAGTGGAGGATTAGTGACTCCTAGGCTTAGAAAGAAGGCAAATATTAACTGGAATTCAAAAAATTCAAAACAGATTATCTTCACTCAGATATTAACTACTCATCAAAACAAGCCACTTTACTGTAAGAAACCATTTAATAAGTAGCAGAACAAATCACAAAGAAGTGACATCAGTACTCAGTAAAGAGTGATAAAAAAATAAGCTAACCAAGGAGATAAAGAAATGTCTTTACAGCCCCATTTTATTAAAAAATGCTAAGTGTCTAAACCACCGGCAGCTGGTCAAACACTGGATCCGGCTTCAAATCACTATTATGGTCTACAGTCTGACTCAGGGGAGATTAAGTGTGTTTTAGTTAGGAATGTGGATGTTTGTATTAGGCTTGAAGATCATGACCAGCTGCCGGTCATTTAGACAATTATTTTGCACTTTGGTAGTTTATATTAATAAGACTGCATCGCTTTCTTAACGGTTACTTCGATAGTTAAGCAAATGCATTCGTTTAATTTGTTGAAAATATCATAGTTTAGATCGGATAAATTCTTCACCTTTTCTGAACTTGTCAAGGAAATATCGGACTGCCGTTCATTTAGTGTTTTTACAACCTTGACCGGATGCCAGTCATTTAGACACAGCCTAAAAACGAATCCATTAGTGGGTTCAGACTGATCAAGCAAATAGAAATGTGTCTCTGTGACGTAAGTTTCGTTGAAGTTTCTCGATGTGTCAACATAACTGCCCAGTACCAGCTGTAGAGAAGTCATTCGAGTTTCAAGAAGGTTTTTTTTTGTCTCCTGACAAATGGACATAAGAAGTGACAAAAGCTCATACCTACATGTTTTCAAACACGAACACCGAGATCGTGCCAAAGGTAACGACGAATTTAACGTAACGATTTTCTGACGGTTAAGACTGGAAAAATTAAAATTCAAGGGCTATCGAGTAAAAACATGCACATCAACGTACAATACCTTGTCGTTCTGCAGAAATCCAAACCCACAGATTCGCGAAAAATACCACAGATCTAGAGACAACCAAGTTGCCATTTTTCTCTCCACCTCCTCTTTTTCAGAACGAAACCTGGGCACGAGTCTCATGGTGGCAACCGCTGGCTGGCTAAAGGTGCGAAGAGATCTCTGGGTAATAATGTTTGTGGCGGTTATATTCAAGAGACCAAAAGAAATTTATTCACAGTTCGAATATTCTTGATTGTTTTGTCTTAAAGTTATCGGTTTCATCCACTCGGAAAGAAAGATCATGCCAGAGGAGAAGACCATTCCTGTGCGTGTGGCCCTAAGAATAAGACCGCTCGTTCCAAAGGAAATCGGCGATGGATGTAAAGAGTGCATTCGATGTATTCCAGGGCATCCACAAGTTGTAATCGGCGATCACAAAGCCTTCACGTATGATTATGTGTTCGAAACCTTTAGCAAACAGGAGGATCTTTACACCAGAACAGTGATCCCTTTACTTGAGGGATTTTTTAAAGGTTATAATGCAACGGTTCTAGCTTATGGGCAGACAGGATCTGGCAAGACTTTCTCCATGGGAACAGCCTTTACCACGAACAACGAAACGGATGAATCAAGAGGGGTTATTCCTCGTCTAATCAACACGATGTTCGAATGGATCGACCAAAGGAAAGATAAAACGGAATTCTTACTTAAGGCGTCTTTTTTAGAAGTACGTATACCCACCGTACCATAAAAGAAAACAGTTTTCAAATTTAACCACCTTAATGTGATACCATAATTTATTTGTACATGTAAGCTCTCAGCTCATGTCAGTGTGACACAGAAACGCTATACGTCAAGGCCCAGCAGGCCTATTGCTATCAAGCATAATCAGTCCAAGGTATATAACTTTAAGCTAGGACAGTGGCGAAGAGGTGCCTAGCTGCATGGTACAATTATTTGTTTTTGCAGATTCACAATGAAGAAATCCATGACCTGTTAAATCCTTGCCAAACAGAAGAATCAAGGATAGCTGTTCGGGAAACCCATGATGGCGGGATCAAGGTGAGATCTGTGATTAATTTTTCAGAGTTTAAAAATAAGGAACCTTAAAATAAAGGACAGGAAAAATCCTCCAAAGCATAGATGTGATGGCAAATTCTTTTTCTCTTACACTTTCAGTTGATGCTTTCATTATAACTAATAGCAAACATGCTACAGTATTATTATTATTATTATTATTATTATTATTATTATTGTTATTATTTCTCCTTTGTTTGTAATGTACAAAACCATGATGTCAGTAATAATAAAGTTATAATTATAAAATTTATAATGTGCTATTCCCATGCAAATAATTATGATCTAAAGCAATCTTTTATGTATCATTATAGAATTAGAAAACTTAAGGTGCAGTACCTGTAATAAAAAAAAAAAGATAATGCTTGCATCACCTGAGGGCTGTCACTATGGGTAATGTGCTGGGAATTGCCTTCTTGATAGTTTGAGTCAGATTCCAGGTTATTTTATTGGAAAAACAGGATATTGATGATACCACAGCAGCTGGAATCCACTGCTACTTTTTGCACATCAACACCAGTACACCTACTTCAAAAATTGATGACAGTCCATTGTACATGATGCATTTTGTTTTCAGCAAGGGCAATAAATATTGAAACAATACATCACATGAAGGTTCTTGTAAGTTCAATTTGATATGTTGAGGTTTATTCACTTGTGAGAACATTTCAGTATTGAAAACAATGAGTAGAAAAGAAAAGTAAGGAACCACTCAGAGTCCAGTGCTCGACTTTATCTGTAGTCCACTAGCCCAGGACTAGTAAAATTTGAGAGCCACTAGCCACTGGGCTACTTGTAATAGAAGAGTTTTGGAGATAGTATGATGATTGGCTACCAAACAACACGATTTGGCTAGTACATTTTAGACTCCACTAACCCTTGGACTACTTTGTTAAAAAGTTATGGATGAGCACTGGAGTCTAGAAGTCATGTATTGTTGGAGTCATGCAGTAAGGGTTTTCCCTCTTGCCTTAGATTGCTGGTTTACAAGAAGTAATTGTAACATCTGGGGAAGACATGGTCAGGTGCCTGGAGCAGGGTTCAGCATCAAGGGCAACTGGTGCCACAGCTATGAACAGCCGATCCAGTAGATCACATGCAATTTTTACAGTCACACTTGAGCAAAGGGAGCTGCAAGGGTAATGTTCAAAATATGCAGGATTCATTTTTTTTATTGGAGGCAGAGTGGTAAGAGAGCTGGACTTGTGATGTGGAGGCCCTGGGTTAAAGTCCTGGGCCCGGTTGTTCAAAAGGCGATTACAACGCTAACCCAAGATAAAAAATTAACCAAGGAGTTTTTTTTCTCTATTTCCAAACGTTGTTCAATGCTGATATTCTGCAAAATTTTGCAATAAAGGAAACCAATCCTGAAAACACAAAGCAGCATAACAAACTTTCTTCCAAAAATTAGAAAACTGAAACCAAAGTTTACGCTAATCCTGGATAAGCCTGGACAACCGGGTCCTGCTCTGGCTTGACCTCACTTGTAAATTATCTGTGAGCAGGATCTCATAGGCAATGGGGCACAGTGTCTAGGTGTGGTTCTTGCTGCCTTGTCTCTTGTGGCAATGTCACAGAGCGTATACAGGGCCACAGGTAGGCAAGCTTGTGAAAAGCCAGCTGGTTCACTCCTATGAGTTTGTTTTTTAACATTGTTATCAATATGTTCATGAATTTGAGTTATTTGTTTCATCTATTTGTTCAGCCCCACTAGCTTTTGTGCTATAAATACTGCAGAGTGTAAATAAAGGTATTTTATTTATTTTATTTTTTATATTTATAAATGTAAGGCAACTTATTCTTAACTATAGACTAGACTCACTTATTGAGGTAACCAGGAGTAAACCAGGAAGTGAAAAAAGGAATGAACTGCTACAATTTGTGAAATACACTGTACTCTTTCTCTTTAGGAGTGAATTTAGAAAAGCAAAATTTCATCTAGTGGATCTGGCAGGATCGGAGAGAGTTAAAAAGACCCATGCTCAGGGAGAGCGCTTTAAAGAAGGTACGGAAAACTCTTGCAAAAATTGCAACTTCCAACCTTTCCCACCGAATATCTGTTTTCAACTGTGACACTTTTAAGCATATAATTATCCGAGTTTCCACTCGTAAGCCAAATTACACAAACGAAAACGATTAAAAATGCTCCGGAAAGGGAAATTTTCTTAAACTTTGCCAGTAGTTGAGAAGACTGAAAGCAAAGGCTTCAAAAACACGGTTAGGAGGCATCTTGGAGAGAAAATCAAGGAAGAATGTTAAGCCTTTTTGACCATTCTCAATATTATACATGAGAATAGCATGATGATCGCAAATGTATACATTTGCGGTCGATAATATAACTGATAACACTACTTCTCCGATTAGAAGCGGTCGAGATTGTGTTATTGCGAGAGAGCGTTCACTCTATCCTTTATCCCCCTCTAGGTGTTAACATCAACAAAGGTCTTCTTGCTCTCGGAAACGTCATCAGCGCTCTTAGTGATGAGCTCAGGAAGTCTAACGCACATGTTCCTTATCGCGATTCCAAGCTCACGCGCCTTCTTCAAGGTGAGAAACTCCAGTGGTTGCATCCGCTCAGCGATTAGCCAATACAAACGTGGTTACAATGAATAAAGGGAGTAGTTTCTAAAGAAATTGTGGTGCCGCGTCGGTGCGTCTGCGTCAGAATGAAAAAAGGCGCCGAAAACGCGAGTTATCCTGACGCAACAAATGTCCTTTATAGAAGTGAAAACCGCTTGGAAATGGAAAATGATCACCAAAAGATTCGCAAACCTGTACACTAGACGTGACTGTGTCTCAGTTTTTCTTTTTTTTTTTTTTTTGCAGATTCTCTCGGAGGTAACAGCAATACTTTGATGATCGCCTGTGTGAGTCCCGCAGACAGTAACTTCGAAGAAACTCTGAACACGCTCAGATACGCGGACCGCGCTAGGCAGATCAAGAACAAACCGATTGTGAATATGGACCCCGCGGCAGCTGAACTTGCTAGGCTTAGACAACAAGTACGTTTACATCAACTGACTTTCTTTGTTGCCACTGAACACATCTGCCTCGCAACGTAGCGTCCTTGTTAATCAGTAGTAGTCTTGAAAATTCAAGTTTTGGTCCCATTTACCAGCAAACCAATCTTCGACGACAGGCTCGAATTACTCATGTACATACAGTGTAAGTAGGTCGAGCATTTTAAACTCCGAATTTCGTGTCAATGAACACAACAAATAGCTTGAAAGTGCAGTTATGTTTATTTAAGTAAAGGTAATTCAAGTCAGACAATTGATTATTGCCGTCCTTAATTATTACGTTTCAAATAAAGAGATCTTGTTCTTCACTTTATCTCATTCCAAGGTTCAGTTGTTACAAATGCAGCTTCTCCAAGGACAGACTATCACAGGAACAGAACAAGGCGAAAAAAGGTGCTTCACTAAGTTACTGATAGAAAAGAAGCTTTGAGGTGACTGGAGACAATGTACCCTAAAGGAACTGAACAGGGCTCTTGCGAGCTTGCGTTGTTCCGTGTTCGAAATATGGAATAGAATGCCGCGAAAATCTTTGTAGTGTTTTGACGGACGTTTCTCTTTTTATACTTTTGCTTTTAGGGTAACCCGTAAACGAACGTTCAAAATCATCCTACGTGGTAACGATGATCGATATTTGTTTGAATTTTTTAGTCACGAAATTACTTCCGTTAACATTCAAGAAATGACTGACAGGATCACTGAACTGGAGGTGAGGCTGATTACTCAGTGAGCTAAAAAGGCAGAGATATTTGTGATGTTGTAATAACAGCGTTAAGACAATTTAATGGTTGCGAATGATTCCGTACGAGGGGAATTTTACCAAGGGAGCACTTTTACAAATTATTACGAAACTAGTACATGGCATATGTTTTTAATCCAGATAGAAGAATAGAAACGCTTTCTATAAATTGTTTGGCTAAGTTGGGTCTGCACAAGTTGAAACAGCAGTGGTGCTGTAAAGCTCTCAGTGAAATGGATAACTTGTTTGTGTTGTTCTTGGGGTGATTGTTGAGTCTCAACCATATTTCTATTTCCTTGTTTTAATTTCAAAGGCGGACAATGAAAAGCTGGGTGCTGAGCTGCACGCGTCTGTTGATCAGAACACGCAGATGTATGAGAAAGTGGTATTGGTGAGTACAGCCCAAACAAAATTACCTGCGGGTGCTATTTTCGGTCTGAAAGCACTATTTTAGCTCGCTTTTACGACTTCACTTCGCTGGCTTTTGTCTCGGCCTTAATGGCTTGTCGATGTTGATCCTAAAATCACTAAGATGCGCTTTGCGATATTGAATCCAGCGGTTTTCAATTGAATGTTGTAAAACCAAAGCAATTACTGACCAATCACAAGTGACACAGACAACTCTGTGAACCAAGTAGAATCTGAAGTAATAGGCCATATTCGTATTCTCGGAATTGAACTGGATCTAGCATGAAGTGGAGGCTCTTGCGGGGGAATCTTTTCATATGTAAATGTATTGGCGCCAAGGGCGGGAAAATGCGCGTGCAACAGGCGATTAGTTTTGGTTTTGCTTCTCATTGGCTGAGAAAGAGGCGCGAGTTTTGTCAACCAATCACAGAGCAAAGGAAAGCAAAACCACAGCAAATGCGAATTACTTTCGACACTCGATTAAGGTGATTCCTCAGTATTGCATTGCGCATCCCTACTGCGCACGATTTCGCGTCATTAGCACGCACAAATTAGCGCGTGCACGTACTGACAACGAAAGAATTTCCATCAAGCTTAACTCGATAGCGAAATAAATGTTCGTTTTCTTTTAAACGAGCATGGTGACCTATATTTTTTATTGCATAATAATAGTGTACATATTATCCTCCTTTATTTAAAAAAAAACTAAAAAATTTTATCGGAAGGAAAAAAAGATATAGGTGAAAGAGTGCACGAAACCGTTGCTCTGTGATGCAAATTATGACCGCGAAAATAACGACTCTACCAACTCTTTACGTCCACGTCGTTTTAAATAGTGTGATGTTTCCACAAATTTTATATGATATTGTCCTATATGCTCGACACTTTCTACCTGTCAAGTTTTTTCCCGAGTATTTCTTTTAAAAACTATGTTTCGAGCTACCGCAAAATGTAACGTGGACCGATGAATAACGTGCGTGATTAGAACGAGTACACGCATAAATGGGGCAAGATTGGCCCGTCGCATCTCTTAAACGAGAATGGTGACCTATCATTTTTATTGTATTTTTCGAAACAGTGCTCGGTAGAGAACATTCAGGGAAAGTTTAAAAAAAATTCATCGGGAAGTTTTATTTCTAAGGAATCACCTTAAAAACCGCTCTATCGCGATATCTTTCTGTTTGCAGGCTGAATTAGCCAGAGATAAGATGATTAGAAAGTTTAATGAAATCAAGAGTCATTTCGGGTGAGTTCATTGATGTGATTTCCACAGAAAAGAAGGTCAGCCTTGGTGATATTAACATATTGTTAAGCAGTTGGGTGGGCTACCTTAGCATCTACAGTCTTGCTTAAACCAACAAACATAACAACAAAACATAAACGAGGGTGCGTCCCACGACATATTTCCCTCCACCAACAAAAAGCACACCTACGCGAGAAAGACGATCCAATCAACGTCTGTCAGACAACCAACACAAGCTCGCTTGTGGGGGGGGGGGGACATTGGGGTATATTAGAAACCGCGAAACCGAAGAAAAAAATCATGTAAAACCGCAAAGCCGCAAAATTCGCCAAAACCGAAAACCGCAAATAGGACAAAATAGGAAAAAACAGACACGCCATCGGATACCAAACCCCAAAAACCACTAGTATTTTTTACGGAAACCGAAAACCATTGAATTTTATTTATTTATTTTGCGGAGGAGGAGGGGTGTGAATTGGGGATGATACAAACATACTTTATTCGTCCCAAAAGGGCTTTTCACAATAAAGGTAAAGTCAAAATAAAAGCCTTTATGATACTCCCCCTGTACGCCCCCATCTCCCTTGCGTGGAACTAATTTTAGAAAAATGATTTTGTCGCAAATTAGTTGTAAAATGGACACGAAAGTTGTCACAGAGGGAAGTGTTGAAGCCGATGTAAGTCTAGCGGAGGAATTACAAACAAAACTCAATGAACTTGAGGTACGTCACTTGTTTACAGTAAGTGGACCGCACGCTGATATTCGAGGAATTTCGACTCGTCTCGACCAATTAGGGAATAGCTCTAGAATACATTGTAATGATAATATTTTTAAAACACACAGGGGAAAGTGTTAAAGCTGGCGTAAGCCTTGCTGGCGACACAGTTTAACCACCAACCTTATCACGGGACAAAACATTAAGTTATACACGGTTAATAATCTGGAAAAGGAGTTAATGAATTGATGATATATTAATAATTGTTATCATAATCATGATTATTTTCTGTATTACCATGACCACGCAAAACGTAGTACAAATGATGTTTTTCAGCCATACACTCAAGACCGCCGGCCTATATATATTTTTTGCAAAGAATTGCATTAAGTTTTCTCTTATTTTCAGGAGAGTATCACTTCGACGACGCAACTTGAGGAGGTAGTTAAGAACGATCAACAGGTTGGTGGATTTTCCTTCACTGATTAGTCGCATAACCGATAACAGCTGCAAATAACGGTCGGTCATCGGACAATGTCCGACGAAATCTTAACATTGGTAGGAAATTATGTCCGAACAATTTTTTACCAAATGATAAGTAAATAATGATAAACGTCCGACCACATTTCTGTTTTGTCCGACGAAAATGGAGACTCGGTTGGACATATGTCCTATTATTTGCAGCCCTGGATATACGATTCTGCTATTCTGTGATTTTGCATAAGTGTAGCTTATAACTTAATGCACTGTCGTTCTGTTTCTCGTGGGTGAGGAGAGAAGCGGTTGATGATACTGCTGGCCCTTTTGCTTATATTTATTTTCGCATAGGTAGTTTTCAGAGAGCCCTGAAGACCATTCTTTTTAGAAAAGCTTTATTGTTGAAACAATTTTAGACAAATTGTGAAGGAATTTTTAGATTTTTAATTGTACTTTTTTATAGTTAGTTTTCATGTATATACACACACATATATATCTTTTGCAATAACTGTGAATATATTATTACTATTATTTTGTTTTCAAAAACACAGGTGTTGACAAGCCATGATACCAGAGATTCAGAACCTGCAGCCGAATGTGCGGACGACTCTTGTCCCAGCTCCCCGGCGGACTCTTCATTCGTTTCCCAGCACGCTTTGCGCCAAGCAGAGCTTGGACGGCAGCTGCAAGAATTGACCAAGGCACTGGCCTTGAAGGAGGAACTTGCCAATAAGATGGTTGCAAATGACACGCGGTTGACAAGCATGAGAAAACAGTACGAGGTGAGCTGTGTTGTTAATGGCGGAATCACTGAACTAATTGCTTCTATTGTGACAAGATGAACCAGAGGATTGGGTTTACTTCGAAACGTCTAAAGTGTTCATATCACCCCACCATAACTTTTTCCGCATCACACTCCTTTCAAGGTTCAGTTCTGATTTAAAATTTTCTTTAGTTTTTTTTTTTCCTTGACCGAGTTTTCAAACACCCTCCGGAGGCAGGCCGCTATCTTACATTTCATTTCCTTTTAGTTCGTCGTACTGTTCAGTTTTTTAAATATCAAGACTGATAAAACTGCAAAATTCTTCGCGGATTCAAGCCATCGAATTTCTGGATTCAATGAGATGCATAATTTATCTCTTTTCCGACAAAATAAAATTACTTTATTCCCTATATTTCCATCTTTCAGGACACCGTTCGTGAGCTAGAAAGCGAAATTTCCCGACTGGAGAAAGAAAAAGCGAATCTTAGTTTGGCGTTAAGTAACGCAAAGTCTGAACACGCGGATGGGTAAGTCATGTTAACTGATGGATAGGTCAGACTCTTACTTAGGCCTTACAGTCTTCTAACCGGCGGGTGTACCATGTGCAATGAACACGTCTAGCGGAGATGAATCTAATAAATATATTTATGAATTCTGTTCATGCAAGAATGTTTGTGCAGCAGTTTTTAGCTTCTGCCAAAATTTGGATATCTCATTGTGATAACTGCGCTCAAAGTTTCCGTTCGCAACCCCCATACGTCGAGCAGCTGTCTCCAGGCAATAACCAGCGGTCGACACGTGGCGAGAAAAATGACGCAACATCGGTTTGATTTTACTTCCCAACAACCAACCCCGTTGTAGGGCCATAGTATCAACAAGACAATTGAAAAGAATGTAACACCAGACTGGAAGGCAATCAGAACCTCGGGAAATGCACTGAGTTCTGTGAACCTTAAGTGACAGTTCGCCAAAGAGACACGAAGTTGCTGGCAAATAACTTGTAGTTTATTTCTTTGTTTTTCTCGTTTCCTTTTGGTAGAAAAACGAACGAGAAGAATAGAAATCGTGTCAAGGAACTTGAGGGAAAGATTTTAGAATTAAAGAAGAAGCAGGTCAGTACGGTTTTAGAGTTATCTTTATCCAGTCCAAGCTAATCCTCGACTTGAGTAGTGTATGTCAGCGTAGGATCTGAAAATTCGGTTTTATCAATGGGGTTGATAATGTATTAAATTGACCACCGTACATGGATTCTAAAAGTTAGTTCAGTTCTTAACACATTTAAATTTTAATCTTCTGGATAACTCGTAAACTGCAAAAATAGAATTGACTCTTAGATGCTGCTGGACTTACAGGTAAAACTAACTGCAGCTATTTCTTTGTATTGTCAGGTTGAACAGCAAAAACTCCTAAAACTGAAAGAACAAAGTGACACTACAATAAAGAAGCTCAACACAGAGATTCAGGTAACACCCAAGCTATTTTTATCCGATATGTTTTTGGCTGGTCATTTCAGTTCAACCATTAGAAAGCATTGGGACAAATTTATAGGTTGGTTTGATGACTTAGGTTTAAGTTGATAACTTTTTACCTTTCGTCACGTGCAGCAAGTTGAAATTGAGTTGGTCTGTTGGTACACAGGAAAAAGAAATTAAACTAAATTGCTGAAGAGCGTGATTTGATATAAGGACTGATATAAACAATTTTGTCAATGAATTCTCATTGAAGAGTTCAAAAGGCGTGGCACTGGCTAAATTTTAGGTCTGGATTATGTCATGCCTAAAGGAGTCCGTAAGCGGTAGACAACGTTTACGGTCGATGCTGCGGCCTCATCTTGTAAGTTTTGAATCAGTGATGTTTTTTTCAGGGAATGAAGTCAGTTCGAGTAAAACTCATGCGGCAGATGAAGGAAGAATCTGAACGGTTTAGAGCGCTAAAAGCTCAGAAAGAGAAAGAAATTAATCAGCTAAAGCAGCAGGTGACTAGCGGTTAATTTGTAATAACTCAAAAAATAGTAACCGTTACATTCAGGATTTACTGAGTCAACTCCATCATTATTTTAACTCTTTAAATTTTACTGTGCAAGCACGTGGCCAATGGGTTGTGTTGTGGTTGTTAAGGTCAATTCTTCCTCCGCAGACGACGACAACAAGAAAGTTTAGCCGGCCCCTGAAAAAGTTGTTTGAACAGTTAATGTTGTTTGTGCAACATGTAACGCACGCACTATGTCGCATAGTAAGGCTTCACCGACCTCTCACTGGTTTCACCGTGGATGTTAACACTTTCGGTTTGATTACCACTCATTTTGTGGGCTGACAGTCAAGCAGAAGCGGATTTTAAAACAGTTCTCACTAAATAGATCAAACGTTAAACACTTTTTGTCCCGTGTTTACTCGTTTCTTGATAGATACCACTAATACAAGGACCAGTGTGAATACCCCGTCTGAATATTTTCAACTGAGGAAAAAACGTATCAAAGGTTTTCTTCTTTGATATATTCTTGTTTTAATTTCACAGGGTCGAAAAAGGCAGTTTGAGTACAAAAAGCTAGAATCAGTGCACTTGAAACAGCAGGCTGTCTTGAAAAGGAAAACAGAAGAGGTAAACTATATCAGGCAGCGTTAGGGTGACTGGAACTTGACATGGGTTTTTTTTTGTAAGCCTTTGACTGCAGGCTCGTCACTAGTAAAAGTCTGTTTCGTTAATAGGTGTCAGCGGTTCAAAAGCGGCTGAAAATGGCCCTGGATCGCCAAAAGGAGGCTGCCGAGAAAAGAACTGCTCAGCAGCAGAATCAACAAAAGCAAGCTGAGGGCCTCATACCGAGAATGAAGGTAAATCTCTTGTTAATTCAACGTAAGTGCGCTTCTTTCATCCTCGAAAGTGTGTAAAAAGAGTTAGCAATCTATTGTCAGAAGAAAAATATGCAGGCCCATAAAGAGTCAGGCAAGTGGCTTTCTGAAGATATACTTTCAAATGCACAAGTGAACTGCATGACAGGCAGGCGCTCATAGGAAGGCAGTCTAAAACAGCACTCAATGGGACGTTTTATTTTAATTACGTGTAATTAGTATTGCAACTGAGCAACTGGATGTAATCTGTGCATTTCTTAACCGCTATAACAGATCTGTCTGTATGAGTCAATTAAACAAGTCTGCTTCTTCGCACGTTTTATTCGGCGGCGGTTTTCGCATTTAGCTTCTACCTTTCGCTGTTTTCTAACGGCATTCTGCATGACGTCAACGCTAGAGTTTTTACTTTTTAGCTTAAAATGAAACCTCAGGTGTTATCCACTTAAAATACCCCTCTTCAATGACATGACTCTTTAGTGCGGTAAAAAAAGTCTTTGCTCGTTTTCCAACACTCACCGCTGCATTACAACAGATGTGCGTCTATACCGTAATCGCAAACTCTTCTATGGAGCAATCAAAACGAGAGGTTAATACGGTCCATTGTATGAGAGAACTCATCCCGGGACGAGTTTCACCTCGGTGTCTGGTCATTTGGCCTTTGGTGTTCACATGATCCCGGGGTGAAATTTGCTCATCCCGGGACGATTTCATCCCGGTCTTCAGCACCGGGACGAAATTTCATCTTGATTCTTTTCTGTCCCGGGCCGAAATGACATTTTTCTGTGCCTCCCTGCGTATGACCAGCGGTGAATGATCATAACTGTGCATATCAGTTTACGGCAAGGACGGCCATTGTATAATTTTATTAAATGGTTACGTTTTTAACTGATTGAAATGACTGTAATTTAAGGTCTGTACATGTTGCTGCAATAACTTTACCTCCGGTCGGTGAAAAAGATAGCGAACTTTCTCTTGATACCTGTTACCTTATCTTCATTTCAGTCTTGGCTGAGTCACGAAGTTGAGGTTTTAGTGAGTGTAGGACAGGCTAGACAGACGCTAGAAAATCTTATTAACGACAGGAAGCTGTTGTCAAGGCAACTGGCGGAATTACGCAATAAAGCAGAAGACGAGGACGACGAACCTGCTACGAAGGTATTGAGTACAGTCTCTTACATTGTCTGTTTGTGATTTGTCTTCACTCTTGGTGTTACGGCTGTCTTCATGCAGTCTAGTTCCTCGAGTCTCTGCTCCTTCCCTTGTATATATTTACGCCTTTTCTGAAGATCATAGAATGAAATTGAATCCTACTAAATGCAGGGAAATGCTAATTAATTTTATGAGTAAACAAAATTTTATTGTGAATTCTATTGCAGTTGGTCGTAATTCAATTGAGAGAGTCATGGCGTATAAGTTACTTGGTGTTTATATAAGTAATGACCCGAAATGGAACCATCATGTGGAACATATTGTGAAAAAGGGAAACAAGAGACTTTACTCTTTAAGGGTCCTTATGCAATGTGGTGCATCTCCAGCTTCACTAGCAAAAATATACCAGATTTTCTATCCTATAAGATAGAGAGCATCCAGAAAAGGGCTATGCGCATCAGTTTTCCTTTAATGAATTACAATGAAGCCTTAAATTCAATCAATCTAACAACACTGAGCGAGAGGCGCGCCCATCTGTGACAGGTTTATATTGATAGACTCCGGAACGAGAACCATCCCTTGCACTTTATGCTCCCCAAACAGGACGAGTTTGTACACAATTACAATCTCAGATCTGGCGTTAGCCGTATCACGCGTCCTTTTTGTAGAACAAAACGCAAGCAAGAGTTTGTCAGTTATAAGTTCATCTAGTGACTTGTACTGAATTATTCATTATATAGTTTTAGTAATTGTATCTTACTATTTATTGTATTTATATTCTAGTATTATATAATATTGCACATAGCTCAGTAATTCACCCTTATATTGTGTATATTGCTGCAATGAAATTTTAATAAACTATCCTACTATCCTACTATTCTACTTGTAAGCTTAAAACAAGTAGCCCCTCTCCAAAATTCCTTTAGTCGCCGCTTTTGATACTAGCAGTATTTTTTTAGAAAGGAAATAGTGGCATACCTTAGCTTGTAGCTAAGTGTATCGACCACTTTAGATACAAATTTTATTTTTTCGATTTGTAATACAAATTGCTGGAAATAAAACCGAACTATAATACATTGAAGCGCCAAAAAATTCCTAGGTTTTCAGACTTTCCTGTGTCGCAATTATGCCTACCGCTGGTCAAAAAGGGCGAAGACTCTTGACACTTCATGTTTTTTCCAACCCGGTTTAGTTACTTCCTCTAACGTGACAGTTACGCTGTTAAGGTGTTGCTAACGGTCGAAGCTTTTTTTTTTTCAGAAAGTTGTTCGAGATGGAGGAACCCCAGGGGAGAAGAAAAGCAAGTCTCTGAATCAGCAGAAACAAGTATCTACTCTTGAAAATGAATTGGAGCTGAGGTTTGTTCACCAATATTTTTGCGATAATGCGTGGTTTACTCCTAGTTTGCAGGTAACCAGCAATTGTTCTACTGACCTCGAAAATGCTCTGTTACACAGGAGTGCTCAGATAGCTGACCTACAACACAAGATTATAGATGCCGAGCAAGGTAAACCGAGAACTACCAACCTTGTTGCAAGAGAGAATTTATGGGGAACAGTAATGCTGAGCAGAGCACATCTGTTATGATCAGATTTCAGTTACTCATTACAAGTTTATGGGACATCAAAACAGCGTTTAGGTGAATCCAGCCCAGGTTCACAATTCAGAACAGGAGACAGAAGCCTGTTCCAGCGGGAAAAACGAAAAAAGGCCCTTTTTTACCCGCTCTACAATTCTTGTGTGCTGGCCATTGGCTGCTCCCACAAACTGAACGCCTGTATCAGGCTAAGGAGATATCCTCCTGAAATACGAACATTTTTAGTAAAAATAACTAAGAATTTGAGGTAGCTAACTGTAAGTTACCTTTTTTAAACCTCCGACTGAGATGAGAAGATTCGGAAGTCGTTGCCGTTGTTTCAGTTTATAAACTGTTTAGTTATTCAGCCGTTTGCCTTTCCATCTTATAAACGCATTAAAACATTTGTCACGGAGTAACAAAACGCGTCAGAGAATATACTAATCGTCACAGTTACATGACATTGTAAGTCAAAACTGAATAGCTCTTATTTTCCACGTTAGGTGAAAAAAATAAACATCGGTGGAGTAGTATTCACACAATGGCGGAATGCAAAGCTGCGCTCCAAGTTTTACTCAACATGGTGAGTGTAACTAACTTAACATCCTAGAGTGAAATGTTGTTTCTGATCCTGGCACTAGTCCTGTCCAGTTTGTAAATGGGTGAGTTGATATCCATGTTAAAAGTCGATGGTATTGATATTAGAACGTTTACGTCGAAATAAATATCACTTTCGTTTGATAAAAGTTGCCAATTAGTGTGATACTCTTTGCATTCCCTGGAAAGATTTGCGCACAGCCCCAAACATAATTATACATTCATCACTGTCATACTAACCCTGTTCCAAAAACGAGTAGAGTTATGGCGCTGTGCGGAAATCGTGCCCATTCCCCTTGGCAACGACGTGGTTTCCACGGCAAAACTTGGGCGCCAAACACCTCTCGGTGCAAACTCAACTGATAGTCACGAGTAGTAACGGTTCTTGCCGAGATAAAACCGACGGTCTCGGTAAATAAAACATCTTATTAAAACAATGTGTGTTGTTGTTGACAGGCGGTGGCAGCTAAATTAATCATCGCTACAGCAGAAAAATCAAAGGAGGATGTTGAACAACAATGTCACGAACTGAGGACACGTGAGCAGGTGGGTGATCGTTCAATGTTTGTTGGCTGAGGCCTCGTTTATAAGGAGAAAGGTTGTCCCGGGTAGAAGGGTCACCGCCTACCCGAGCTGCCCTGGGCGAGCCAACTTTTCCTACATTTCCTTACAAAACTTGGCGAACCGTTTACATGAGAAACAAAAAGTTGGCTCGGCTACCTCTTTCGATGGTAGGGGAACTCCCTTAGCCGAGCCAACTTTTCTCCATATAAGCACTCTTGCTCGCCTAGTCGGGTCAACTCGGTCAAGGCGGGATCAACTTTTTTTTCTCATATAAACGCCCGCTAAAGTTGACTCGGCTGGGGGGTGACCCTGTTACCCGGAACAACGTTTCTTCATATAAACGAGGCCTAAGAACGCCATTACACGATGACCGCAGGGGGGTTGGAGAGCGGAAGGATTTTGTATTCTTCTCATTAATTTGCTTTCGTTGCAATTTCAGTCCTTGGCTCAAAAGCACGAGGCTGAAATTTCAAGAATTTCAAGAGGCCACGACGAGTTTGTGACAAGCCTTAAAGAACAACATGAGGAGAAGGCAGGTTGACTGTTGTTGTTGTTGCTGTCGCGTTTACTTTGTTTGCAGTGTCTTGTGCCGGTTGCTTGGATTGGTTTTAGACTTGACTGTTTGACTGTACTGGAAACTATCTTCAATTTCATCCCAGTCTTTCAACCAAAACAAACCCGTCCTTCTGAATGTTTTGCATACGGACAGGCTCTTTAGTGTTCTTTTGTCTCGGTTGACGACAATCTTTCGAAATCAGCGTTACTTTCTTCGGTTTCTTGTAGGTTCAGTACCTTCTTCAACAGATACCATCTCATGATGATTCACACGAAGAGACAAAACAACAACTCAAGGTAGCGAATGATGTTATGTTATTATCTGATCGTTGCTTCCCAGATTTTGTTGCTGAGTACTATACTACTTTTTTATGGCACAGGAACAAATTGCGGCTCTGCAGCAAGAAAACCACAATCTGAACGAGGTAAGTAGTAGTCATCAGTAAGACCACAGGTTCGACAACACAAGGCTGTGCTAAATATTCTAAGTCCAGGGAGTCCAAGACAAAAGTAGGTCGCCAGAGGCGACCTGGCGCCGCCAGAGCACAGCCCTGCAAGATTATGCACAAGTGACATTGTTGCTCAATTATTTTGTCGTTCTTTGCTTCAGCAACTGAAGAAATTGACCGATTTCTTTGAGACTGAGTCGCCATCACCCCAGCCAAAGAAACAGGTAAAGGTAAGAATTCATAAAATAAATAAATAAATAAATAAAAGAATTCAATGGACCTTCATGCGATTTTGTTTTTCCTTTTGCAAGTATCGTAAATACTAGTTCCCTGTTTTGTTTTTCTTTGTGCAATTAATAAGAGTCCGCAAAGAAAATGTTGGTTAACAAGCATTTATGTCGTTTACAAGTATGACAATAGAGAGATTAGGCACCACGTTTACGGCAAGCGTGTCTATTTTCCCGCCAGTTTTCACGTTTGCAGCTTGCCGTTCTCAATGTGAAGAGGTTGGTTTTCACGTTCATGAAAAACGTGAGCAGAAACTGATTTTGCATTACCGGTCGTATGCTTTAATATAAAGTATATATAACGTATATATAGGCTTAACAGGGAGACGACACTGAAGATGAATATTTCGTTGGATGACATTGCGCATTGAGGATTCGTTGAAAACTCCATTCATGTCAGTTTCTAAATCTGTGGAAAATTAAATATAACCAAAAGGTCGAGACAGCAAAAAGCAAATCGAGATTTTTAAAAAGATTACGACATTTTTAATTAAATTTTTCTTAAAAATCACGAAAATTAAATATCCAGTGAAAACTATTAGCAAATATGTTTTTGGTTTGTTCCAGGCTATTTGGGGTATGCACGAGGCTTGCGTTTGCCGTAAACGTGTTGATCTCTCTAATGCGCAGCCTTATTTTTCCATCAGAAACCCCCAAAATCTAAAGAGACAGTTGAAGTGATGGATGAAGACTGGGACGAGCTGATGAGTGACGGAAGTGAAGCAGAGGATTCTGTTGACCGTGATCCGGACTGGGTACAAACCCCACGTGTTCCTCAACGGAGATCAGGCAGGCGCACAAACTCCATTGAAACAACGTCTCTATCGATGATCAAAAGTTCTGGGGTATGTGGAAAATGCTGTTGTTTTCAAGGAGCGGTTCCATGGTATATCCGCAGATTCCTTTTACCCAGCTGGGCTCCAGACTCTTTTAGTTAATTGTAAGCCTTTATTTTTCTCAGGTTTGTGGTTGTTCCGGAAAGTGCGCGACCAACAATTGTCCTTGCAGAAAAAAATCCTCGGACTGTTCTGCAGATTGTGGCTGCAAAGCCTCAAAATGTGTCAACCGAAATCAGGTACTAGTTAAGCCATACTGACCTCTTCTTTGGAATGCCAAGTGACAAAATGCCACCTTGCTTTCTTTTAATGTTTCACTAAATTACTAAAATTGAAAAACCAAGTTCACTGTAAGGAAAGTGCTGCTTAATAGGCTTTGGTTAAATCATCGCCCTTGACGAATTTCATACCCTTCGCCACGTGTCATTGCCAACAAAATAATAAAATATATCTTGCTTTCTTTCCTTGTTTCTAGAAGCCTCTTTCCGGATCGAAAAATGTAATAACTATCTCAGAAAGTGAAGGAGGTAAGTAGAATTTCCAGCATTATTCTTTCAAGTACTGCTTACCCATGAATTCCCATAAAGGTTCATAAAGGTTTATTAAAATAAAATGGATAGAAATATTATAATTTAGAGGTAGCTTAGCTAATCGTGGCAGGCCAAACCCTAACCACCAATTCATATTAAGTTTATACCCTAAATAAACAGAGGCGCGAGTAGTAACGCAAAAGTAACCCGTTATTCGACCCCTGGGAAAATCCCAATGTGAAATCATAGTTAGTATATGCAGATGGTTATGAAACTCGACAAATTTCTTTGTTTCATGTTTTTGTTCGCTTTTTTGGCCTTGACCGTACACAAAACCCGACAAAAACCACACTTATTTCGGCAGGATAACCAATCAAACGTGTTGACTAATTTATTTGCAACTAACTTGCGAACCAAAAACAAAAGATTGCGACTCCACTGTTCTTGCTTTTGAAATTTCCAGGGTTTCATAACCAGTCCCTAGATTAACTATGGTGAAATTGATTACTTAAGAGTTGATTTTTCGCTTATTTCAGTTTTAGAACCGTCACACAATTTAAAGACAGAACCAGTACACGACCGCAAAGTTTTAAACGAAGTTAAAAATACATGCATACCTTCGCAAGGACTGAAAAATCCTGCCAAGATTAAGAGGACCAATTCATCGATGCTCAAATCAAACGGATCAGAAAACAAACGTCCTAACCTGGTCCCAAAGCCCCAATCTAGCAGCTCAGTTTCTTCCGATGAGGACTCAACACAATCGCGATCTCGTCCCGGTACCACCCCAGGTCGACGAACTCCAGTCCGTGGAACTTCGAAGACGCCTGGATTCAGCTTTGGCTCTGGCAGGAAGGTTGTTGTGAAGAAGCCGGTTACAAAGTTCAATCCGGAGAACAAGAAAAAGCGAAAACTGTTGAAACCGGTCAACACTGCTTCCAGTTTAGGTTTAAAGGTTTTATAGATTTTGTACATATTGGGATTTTTTTCGAGAGACCTTGTAACGTAAAATAAACAGTACTGGAAGGGAGAAGTGCTTTCGTTTTAGATAGTAGACGTTGCTTAGAATTTCCTCGGCATATCCAAAACCAGCACGCAAAAAAGTACTGCTTAAAAGATGTCAAGTCACGATCAAGCTGAGAATACATACAGTATACGTACGTATTTTCAACAGACTCATTTGAAAGGTTGCACCTTCTTGAGGTCAGTTTCATCAAATGATTAAAATTTAATAAGTGCCACGGAAAGCATTGGGAACAGTACTGTTTAGGAATATTTTATTTGAATGGTCATTTTTAAGGTGTTTTTAGGATCAAAAGCTAGGACGACTAAAAAAAATAACTTAAGAACCCCATTATCTCTTGTAGTTTAGAAATTGTAAATATTTTCAAGTCTTGAATTATTTTTAGCATAGTGCTCAAAAGTTTTATTCATTGGCCCGATTTGGCGAGAAATGTAAATAAACTGTATACTATGTTCAGCTTATGTTCTGTTATGAATTCATAAATGCTCTCAAGGGCATCATTTTAATAAGTTAACACCTAATCGTGCAATTCGCGGTGTATCACGTATTGAGAGGAAAAAAAACATACCCCGTGGAACAACAGTTGTACTTCGATCGGTTAAAACATCGGGTTAAATTTGCGGGAGGACTGTAATTTACACATATTGTTTCTCAAACAACGTTTGTTACAGTTGTCACCCCCGTTGTTTCAATTATTTTTATTTCATTTTAAGGGGATAGGTTGGCTTCCTTCAAGGAAATTGACTTTTCTTTTCCTTTTTGCCACCCATGTTACGAAAAGAAACACAGAAATGGTAAAGTTTCAGACGTGAGATATCAGCAAGTTTGTAGTGTTACTTGCTTTTCTAAAACCAATGTTTGGTTTACCTGTTTCGCTAGAACTCTTTCATATGTACAATGAATAATAAACGTTTTTTATTCACCTCAGAACAAAAGGCTTTGTGATGACACGTGAAATTGCCAAAGGTCTCTTCCACTCTATTGATCGCCTAAATTTCCATTATAGGCTAAATTAGTGTTACATAACATGCCACATTCAGGGGCACAAAACGAATCTGTTCCTCACTTTTTCTGTTCCCCCGAGGTATTGTGCTGGCTGGCAAAATATCAGTTATTTCCCGGAGTTGGTTCTGAAATTTTTTTCTGTATATAGATTTCCGTTGGTAATTACTGAAGTGTGGTAGCAGTGTGAGTGCTGCTGGCTGGCGAAATGTGGATTGTTGTGAGAATGTTGGGTCCCCCCCACTGAAGGCTTGATATGAGGCCTTTTGCGACGCCCATTTTGGCTTACGACATATGAAATTGTCTTTTTTGTTGTTGTGCAGGGTGCTCAATTTGCACCTGGCTGGGAAACCAACCAATTTTATCTAGCTGGCTGGGAAATATCTTGTGTGTCGTGCTGGCAAAAAGGAACAGATATTTTTTTTCCAGCAATATTAAAAAAGACCTGAAAATGCCTGAATAACATTTAGTTTTATTAACTGGGGTATAATGACCAATTTTTCAACAAATTGGTCGTTTTGTGCCCCTGCACATTACGTAGACAGACAAATGATTATACAGTCAGAAACAGTGGCATATCAAGCAGCGCTGATTACTCGCCAAAACGGAGAAATAATCATTTAAATTGTTAATATTTTGGTTTTGTTTTTTCCAGTTTCCATTTTTTAAAACTATCAATAGGTGATGCTCTGTCGCCTGCTGCTTGTCCTGATGATGGCAAGTGTCATTTCGTTCTGTTGCATCTCTGCTGCGCCGGACACGAAAAGTCTTTCGAATACAATATCCTGAAAGATAATAACTATCATTGTTGTATCGTTTGTGATACGATTTGTGTGTTGACGTCGTTTAACATGATATGGGCTGGATGTAGACGCTGCGCTCTTTTCTCTTCCTCTGCTGCAATTCTTCTTTCCCTTCTTCCTTGAAACATCGTAACAAATTCTCGTCTGAAGTCAGTATTCATAATTCCGTAAATTACAGGGTTTACACAGCTTGCAATGCCCACCATTATGGTGGCAAAAAGGTAAACTTGGCGGGGGAGGGAAAACTGCTCATGAAAACTTTCCAGCAAAATGACCACCAAAAAAGGCGTGAAACAAACCGTAAATGTCAGCACAATTAAAGCTAACAAACGATTGCGTTTAATGTCTTCAGCATTTGTATTCCAAGCGAAGACTTGAACGCTGTGTCTCTTAAGGAAGTGCCAAACCTTGAGATAACACACAAAGATGACTTGATACGTAATAAAAGCTTCAAAAATTGCAATTAACGCAATAAGTGTGTAACTTGCCGTGCTAAAATCAAACAAGCATACGAGGTGGCCGGGGTGAAACGTATTTTTGACTCCTGTCAAGTAAAGAGACAGAGGAACAGCTCCAGTATAACACCAGGCGGTTAAAATAGAGATCAATATCGTCTTCTTAGAAACCAGCTTCCGATGCATGTTCGGATAAACCACTTTTAACAGTCTGTTCGCGGCAATCAGCGCCATATTTGCTAGTGATGTGGTCCCAAGCATTGTAGCTAGAGACGCCTGAAGCCAGCAAATTGCTCCCCCAAACATCCATTGCCCATCCAAAGCTGAGACACAAGTGAAAGGCATGGCAACACTTGATAAAATGATATCAGACAGTGCCAGCGAGATTATATATAGGTTTGAGGGTCTTCGTAACCTCGGATTTCTGTATAAAGCGACAAGTACGAAACCATTGCCTACAAAGGATATGGAGGTAATTATAACGCAAACTGAGAACTCAACTACGACGAGAAGTGCTTGGCGATTGAGTAGCTCTTGGGCAAGCTTTACCATTCTTTCGTCAGCTTCATGAGACATTTTTGCGTCTGGGAACACGGTTCGGTTCGTGGTATAAAAATTAAAGAAATATTATAGCGATCAAAAACGAGTAAGAATACCTTTTTTCCTTTTTATCAGAATTTGAATCAATTACAGATATATTATTCAAGTGTCTTAAGCGACAATGTTGACAGTTGTGATTGGTCAGTGTAACAGCGCTGAAATGAAACAAAATCTTAACTCCCAGACGATATTTGGATAACATCTACATAACAAGGAAAGAGCCTGTCGAACTCAGCCGCCTCAGCTGTCATCACTAATATTGCCAATGTAAATATCAGCTTGTCGTTTGAATATAAACCATCAGTAAATACCCAGTAGGTGTAACAGCTCTTCTGTTTCGAGGCGAAGCAGCTGCTCTCCAGTTGATCCTGTCGTTGGGCGTTTAGCTGGTTCAGGGCTAGAGGCTACTATCGCCGAGTTCGTTCGTTTTTTGTGATGTTGTTAAGTATCTGCTCTCTGGAATTGTTTCTAGATTTTACATTATACGGGTATAATGACGAAAAATTCTCGGTATGTCTAAGCCTAACGCGATAAAAACAAACACACGTGTATGATTGAGCCGCCCCAATTTCCCAGCTTACTTCATGTAAGATCTATAAGTGTGACTTTTCTTTGTTATTCGTTTTTTTCGCAATTTTGCATACAACTTATTCGATCTTTTCAGTGTTAGTTTCTGCGCACAATTGTTTTTAGTTCGTATAAGTCGTTTGTGTTATTTCTCACTCAGTCATTAGCCTTGTTTCTCGTCGTTAGAACCTTTTTTGTATGTTCTTTAGTTGTTTGTCCGCATAATTTTATCGCTGTATATAACGCTATCGCAAATAATATTTTTGGCAATTAGTTTCAGTCCGCACTAAACGTAGTCCTTTTTTCGGTTCAAATTTGTCTTTATTTTTGTGCAGTTCCGCTACCGCAACGATTTCTTGGTTTTTTGTGGCGGTATCAGTGTAAGTGTTAAGCTTTTCATTGTATATATTTCAAAATTTGTTATTTCTTTTTGTCGGATTTATTTTTGTAAATATTATTTTGTAATTTTTGTTTCCGTATTTTTGTAGTTTCAACCCACGCCGTCCAAAGTCCGTCGGAACAAACTTTTTTCTTGGAGATTGGTTGTTGAGTTGAATTTGCTGTCACAAAATCCCCACACTTCGCAGTTTCACTTCACTTTGTCAATTTCTTATGATATGGTTCGAGGAGAAATACTGTGAAATGCTATATCTGAGTTGGAAATTAGATATTGAATTCCTGTGATAGTCGTCGAAAGTTTGTTACCGTATCAACCGAAAAAGCACCAAGACGTCGTTTTCCTTTTTATTTCTTTCTTTGTTTTGTCTTCCTCTTTTTTTAATTTTCGATTTTGCTAAGGCAGTGCGAAGGCGTTGTCATCAAGATAGGCGTTATTAAAGGTCATTAAAAAATTGCATAGAACTGAATATTCCCTGAATTTGCAACTGAAGCCCAATCAGTCAGGGTGTCCTTTGCAGCTGATTTCCTTGTTTTATGTTTACAACTACTCAGCCCGTGAAGCGTTTCAAATAAACACATTCACTTTCTTAAAGCAACTCTCATGCAAAATAAGCGCTTCAATTAAACTATTGTTTCCTGTTAGCGTGTTATCATATATGGCAAGCCAAATTGGACGAAACGTCACCAAATTTTGCCTCCTTTTTACGTCTTGTGAAATCTAGAATAACAATAGAGACTAAAGTGGGAGACACCTCAAAATGGACTCCTTCTTTTGACTGCCTTTAATTTGTCTTTTTTCCTATTCTAATTATTTAAAAATTCTATAAGTATATGACTAAATTGCTCCACTCTTCAATTTTTTTTTTCGTGTAACGTCGCGTTGCTAAGGGATCAAACTCCAATCTCTTGCGTTTAAGTCTACATTGTCATTTGCATTTTCACTCATTTTCCATTCACCTGAGACCTTCAGTATTTCTTTGATACAGGCCGGTAATGGTAAAGAAAAAAATTGGATACGCCAGGAACAGAAATCTCTTATTCTTTGACAATCACCAGCACTCTTGTACCCAGTCCTGATTTTCAATTTGTTAGAAAGTGAGAGGAGACTGGAATCAAGAGGAGGGAGCGCGCGGTAATTTTTCGCATGGTTCGTAGAGGGGGTCCTCTCTACGAACTATGTTCTTCGCTTTCCTAGTAATGATTCAGGTCAGGATATTAGGTCTGATTATATTTTCATTAGGTTTTTCGTAGTATACAGTTTGTTTTGTTTTGTTTTAGACTTTTCCGTGTCAAGTTTCTCTTCAGAACTGGCCGTTGCATAATTCACACGAACGATATCGACACCGACCGTATTTACATAAACGTTTAAGGGGGCGATACACCTGAATTTGAATGAAATTTGAAGAGGTTTTAAGAAGGGATAGAAGAAAGAAAATGATTTTTGGAACACTAACAGACAGGTGACACCCACGCAAGAGCACCCCAGGTCGCCAGTGGACTAACTTGGTGTCCGTCTATTAATTATTAACTACAAATTCACTAAATCTTCAATATTTCTTATTTCTCAATTTTACCAATCTCTCTAGAAATAACTACACCTCCCAAATATACCCAAAAATCACCCAAGAATTCACAAAATACCCCACAAGACAGATTCACGATATAATGAGTGGGTTTTTGGATTACTTGAAACGTGAACGAGATATTTTCATTAAAGCCATGTCAAGTGGCGGAAAAATGGCGTTCAGGTGTAACACCCCCTTAATTCTATAAAAATATAAGCGACTCGTTAAACATAAAAAAAGCGCTTTGTACTTTCGCCATAAATATTGAAAGAGGCCTTCCAACTTTCACTCACTAGCAACGCTCCTTGGCTATTAAATCTTCAACCAATATAAGTCACTGTGGTCACAAGTTGAAGGAAAGTCACAAAAATTTAGTAGAGCCTTTTTGCTTTCAAAGGTTATTTATAAAGTCATTCGAACATCCCCACCACTACATACACATGTAACTGTCTCATAAGGGAGTTACGATAGTTCTTTTCCTTCAATTCAACACTACTAGTGTGGTCGCTTGGAAGATGGTCCTCAGGAATACTCTCGCAGTTTAATGACGAAGTTGGTAGTGAAAACAAACATTTTGAGAAGCACGCTATAGGCCCTCTCGTGTAAACAAACTCTGTATGTGACTCTTGAAGCAGGTGAAACCTTTGTTCAGGTAGCTTCTGGTTGACCATACCTGATGAATATTAATCAGCGTTTTTGCAATCGAGATCAGAAGCGTCAATTCAAAACTTAAACGTCAAGAAAAAGCGATCGTTAGGCACTTGATACTTCTTTAAGGTCAAAACTGGGCTTAAAGCCTTTGTTAGAGGTGGCAAGAAAAGCAAATGCGGTGCTGATAAAGGAGCCAGAACGCGAAAAAAAGCTTTATCTTCAAACTTTCTGAGGCTTAGTGGATAGTATACGTATTGTCAGCTGAATTTTACATCATCACTGAAAAGTCAACGGAAAGGTATTACACGACGAGATATATAACGATCGCGCAGCATTTTGCGAAAAAAACGAGTTTAGAGAAAGAACATTTATAATTGAAAATGTGCGCGCACGAAGACGGATCAAGCGATCTTCAAACAGCCCTTCGTAACAGATGTACAGAAACCGTGGTCACAGAAAGCATAATCAGTGGATGTTTGACCGCAGCAGGATTTGCGTCTGGTTTAATGATATGCCTGGTGATATACAGGAACGCTCGACTCCGTTCCACTATTCACATGTACATTCTGTCATATGCAATCATTGATTTGATTAAATCCTTACTCGTGATGCCTTTTACGTTTGGTGTCCTCATAAGGGGTGAATGGATATCGTCTAGTACAGCATTGTGCCAGTTTCAAGGCATCTTTATCTCTGTACTTGGTATTGAGACAGTTCTAACTATGACCATGACGGCTATAGATAGATACATCGCTATTGCCCATCTGGCTCAGTACTTGACTTTATTCAAGAGAAAATACGTCTGCGGCGCGCTTTCAGTTTCTTGGCTCATCTCGTTCGCAGTACCTCTGTCTTTCACAATCACAGGAAATAACTTTGTGTTCCACCCAGGTTACGGCACCTGCAGAGAACAAGTAACAAACGACACGTATCTCCAAGGGTCGATACTAAAACTCACATTCACGGTTCTGCCGTTTTGTGCTATCGCGACATGTTTCTGTAGCGCTGAAGTTAATGTGAAGAAGACGTATAAGGCTGCTAAGCTTCGCGCGAAGGAAGGACGAATGGTAAATATCAGCGCGTGGAGAGAAGAAGAGGGAATCACAAGACTCTTTGCAGCGCTTATACTCGGAAATGTTGTTTTCTGGGTACCAAGTTACGTTTGCGATCTAACTGATGCCTTCACACATGAATATTGCCTTCCCCGCTCACTTTATTTATTAAGTACACTTATTCTAAACTCTTCCTGTTTTGCTAAGCCTTTTATTATAGCGTTTATGAACGAGGACTTCAAAATGGAGTTTAAAAGAATCCTTAAACTTCGGAAAACTAGGAAAGTAGTCGATATTAATGTGGAAAGAAGCTGCGAATTAGAGGATCCAAAGCTTATGCCAGAAACCAGAAAATATTATTGCGAAACGAAAGACCTGGACGACGCCGCCGAACCTGATGAATCCACCGTGTGATTCGTGAGCGCGTATTAAGGTTATTGAGCCAATTAATTTTCGAAATGCCACAAGTTTGATGCCAACTGTGCCCATACTCTGTAGGTCATCCATGATCAAACAGTGTAGTATCTGAGTAGTAAAAAGCTATGATCTTTTATAAAAGCAAAACAGATCTTCCGACAGTCTGCCCCCATCAGTATCGCAATGGCTCTAGGTACACGTAGTACGCGACCAAGGCGCGCTCTGGGCATTCAAATACAGCTGTCCGACAGCTGCTTTACTAAAATAAACGTTCCCAGGACAGAAACTTCCATAAATTTGATTAAAGCTAAAGCACCTTAAGACAAACTGTAATATGTAGATGGTCACTGTCAGATAGTTTATCTCAAGGCAATGTCTTCTTAGTGCAAAAGGTTAATTCATCAAAGAATTGAGCTACAAACGATTTTGTCCACTAAAATTTATAATACCTGCAATATTTCACCGGACGTTATATAATTATTATAATTATTTCATTTTTCTTCATTTTGCTCATTGCTGTAAAACACTCAATTGAAACGTATTCAGGAAGTCCAGAGGCTGCCGTATAGCTAAGTAGGGAATACTTATTTACTTTACGTCAGTCTCATTTTGATAAGCCTTTTACGTTTACAGCTCTGGAAGCTACGCACCTCTCAGTAACCTCTTATTTCATTGGTTCTTATTAACACGCAGCTCCATTTTTTAGGGCTGCCTAGGGTTCATTGTTTCTGTTGTTTGTTTATTGTTTTGTCAACCAATCCTGTCAGTTATTACGAGTCGGAATAACTCACAGGATTAGTAGATGTAGATTAAAAACATATGTACCAAATAAGGATCTAAATTTGATGGCAAGCCAGATTCAGTTCGTGGGGTTAATAATTCTAAACTTTAAAGCTGGTAGATCCTAACTGTCCGCGCACGCAATCAAAGATCATCAATGAAATCCAGAAATGATGAGACCCACAGTCAGACATTCATCAACTGACGGAAGCAGATGAGATGTAACCATTTTTTCCCTACAGTTTTGCTTTTTGAGCAAATAAATCGTCCCGACTTCTGAACGACCCCTTTGTTATTAATTATACACTACAATTGCCCGTCAAAAGTAAATTTGGTATTTAAATTATATAACAAACCCAATCTTATCTTAAATCGGCTTCTGAAACGTCGAGGCATCACATCACTTTGGCCCTGCATATCAAATCACTGATTATGAAGGGAAAACAATGCTGACCTTGGTAGCTTTGTTTTATCGTTTGTCCACGATATAAACACTTCATGATGAGAATGCCGACGTCTCTACTGTCTCTAACCCCTTCCAAGAATAACATATAGCCGGTAGAACTATTGATACAAAGGCAGAGTTTACTTTCTTTTTGCCTAAAGAACGGGAGTTGATCGAAAAGATCGTTTGTCCCCATTAGGCTAAATAGGAGTAGAACAGTAATTACTAGTTAAGTCGGAATTATCGAGAGATTTTAGCAAAAAACAAGGGTGCCTCAAAGAAAATATAAACAAAATACTCCGGCAAACTGTTGTTTCCTGCATTTAGCCTCCTCGTCTCGCTGAGAGTGGACTGATTAATGGTGTCTTGCGGTACATTTCTATCTTATCTCACGTTCTGTCGACAGACAGCTGATTTAGACCGACAGTTCTAATCGGTGTTTGTTATAAAGGATATTTTTGCTCAAAACAGTACAGCAACTTAACATCACCCACACCTCGCCGCTTTCATTTACTGAATCAAAAGTTCAGTTCATTTATTTAAACAGACCAGTTATATGCATTAGATGTGGGCTCCTGGCATTGAATGGGATTTTAGTACCCAACTGCATATTGTCACCAGTAAACGATATATTCTCCTTTAATTTGCTACAAAAAATCAATCCTTCATGTTCTTGAATTTCTTTGAGTTTCTTGAACTTTGAAGTTTAGAGGTCAGTTGTTGTGGCTAGAAAAGGGATTAGGTATTTCGAGCTTCGTGTTATTTATACCATTCAAGAAATACAATGTTATCTAATCCCTAACAAACCTTTTGGTGAGAACTGTCATCAGCTTTATATCAATATTATATTTCAAAACCGTCTGAACTGATAAGAATTGTGTTTTTTAAACACTTCGGGTGCTTTCGATTGGGAAATCCGGATTTAGATCTTAAAATCCGGATCTTCGGATTTCCAATCGAACGCAAAATCCGAAAACGGATTTCGCCGCGGATTTCATTAATTGAAATCCTTCCCCGACAAGGATTTCCATCAACAAATCCAAATCCGGATTTCATAGATTTCCTATTTTGCCGTTCGTTTGGGAAATCCGAAATGGGATTTGCAAAACTGTCCTAGTGAACAGCGGTAGTTCAACCGCTGATTTGTGCGCACGCATAGGCGCGAAGAAAGCTCGTCATTTCACCTACGAAAGGACAGGGAGCAGGCGGAGTTGTTTCTAACGTGAGTGTATTTCAAGTCCATAAATTCGATATTCTTTATTTTCACATTCGTGAAAGTTCCACCATAAGGTACTTCACGGGCCTAGTCTGGTCCAATGATCATGAGAGACGTTTCACGAGTCTTTCCTGTCATTGAAGTTAACCCGATTTTTCACTCGAGAAGCAAGATACAGAAAGTATTTTTCCATTATTTTCACGCGGGAAACCAGATACAGAAAGTTTTCTTTGCAATTATGATCTGCTGTGGGACAACGTATACAAAATACAAATATTTTGCAAATTTCCGCACAGTACATACAAAACAATCCAACCGGAAGTGTCATAAAGTGTGCACGGAGTTGTGAAGTAATCTCGCTCAACTTTTTTCTGTTGCATGTTGTGATGAACAGACCACTTTCATAAATGGGCGACCAATTTGTTATTCTTTTGTATACATGTAAATTAGACCCACTGACCTCATTTTAGAACAAAAATTCTTTTGAAATTTGCACGTCCTAGCGAGGCAAGAAGGGCTCATTAGTATAAAAACAAAAGGGTATTTTGTTTGGCCACCATCATGAAAGAGGTCTATACCCTTGTCTATACCCTATGTGATACCCATCTTTGAGCGGCCAAAAAATGTCAAGCAACCTTTTAAACAAATGCATGCACTCTTATGTTTTTAAGGCTGAAAATGTGGAACCAGTATCACTGGTCTGAGGACCCATCTTGGTTTAATTTGAATCCATATGCACAGTATACACCTTCAGTGCCACCGCAACAATCAGTTCCACCACATCAATCGCCTTCTTCACAATGTTCGGTTCTTCCACAAGAACTGGGGCCTCCACAGAGCACTTCAAGTAGAACCAGTACCGCAGGTGTACGTTCACTCACTCCTAGTCCAGTCAGTTTTTGTGGTGGAGGATCTGTAAGCACAGACAGTGAAGATGGACCATCAAGTCATTCATCAGGGAATTCTGGTAACATGATTAGAAGGAGAATGTGGTCAAAAGAAGAAGTCCTTGCACTGCTGGATATATATGGAAACATGCGGGATGATTTCAAAGATCCAAAAAAGAGAAATAAAGATATTTGGGAGACTATAGGTAAAGAAATGGAAAAGTTAGGATTCAATGATAAGAGTAGTCCTGGGGATTGCGAAAGTAAGTTCAAAAACTTGAAGCGAGCATATACCAATACAGTTGATCATAACAACACCTCCGGAAATGACCGCAAAACTTGTGCTTACTTTGATGAACTGAATGCTCTGTTTGAGAAGGATGTACGTATTAAGCCTGTTGCAGTTTGCAGCAGCCGTGCTGGTACTAAGAAACCCACAGAGTCCTCATGTGACAAGGATGCTACCTGCAGTGAATCAGAAAGTGATGATGTTCCCAAAAAACGAAAAAGGAAATCAAAAGCAGGTGATGATCTCCTGACTTTGTTCAAAGACTTTACAAAAACACGTGAAGAAAGGGAAAAGGAAAGAATGCAAGAGCTTAAAGAAATGCACACAGAGAAAATGGCCATGATGGGTAGATTTCTGCAGGTTTTTGAGAGATCAGTTGACAAATCAGATTCCAGTGATTAATTGTCCTCGGTGATTAATAATATCAATACAATTATTGTTCTCAAGTTTTGTCTGGAGGTATTATTCCCAATACCTTTTTTGACATAACTCATTACAGTTTTTGTTCATATTCATTCCGAAATGACAGCTGAAATTTTTTTTTGTTTTAACCCTAAATATTTGTTTATTTTCTTTAAGGATTATTTACATGTATTCTTTATTAATTTATTTATCATTGTTCCATCTGTGATCAAATAATGAATGGGTTCTTTTAAATCAAAGAAGAGACAAACAGCAATAGCTCCTACTCTTTGTGATATATTTGTATGAAGCCCAGGTCATTTTAATTACTTTTAAAATAAACGTTGAGTTGAATGGTATGTGCAGACTTGTTCTTTAAAATATTTGACTTCTGTTGAAATTATGACTGTGCTAATGATAATACTGTGATTGGGCTATCTGGAATGAGAAGTTCAAACTTGTCTCCTCTGTGAAAGGTAATATGTGAAAATTAGACCACTCATTCACTGGTTTGTTATGATATGAAATGTTACTGATGCAAGGTTTGATTGTTGGATTGGATCGTCATTAAGGGTTGTGTGAAGAATAGTGCATGTAAGTGATAGATACAATATTTGCATCTGATCTGTATAGGTATTTACAATGGCAAGCTGTAATCTGACTTGTGAACTGAATGTGTGATGTACTACATGTAGGTTAATTAGTATTCTGTATTCAAATTACAAAAATGGTCATTCTGTAATTTGGATACAAAATACTAATTAGAGAAACACTTGAAATGTATCAGGAATTACAGAGTTATACATGTCATCTGAATACTGTGTTTCTGTTGGCTATCACCCTTATGAATTATTGATGAATTTTACAGTAGTCCATTTCCAAGTTGATGTTTGCCTTGCTTTCAAAGCACGTCCTGGTGCACAACCGTTCAAATGGAAATGAGTCTTGTATTTTCATGCAAGTCAAACTCGTTATCATTTGAATGGTTTAGCACCAAGACTCACTTTGAACCAGGGCAAACAGGAACTCGGAAATGGCCTATTGTAATTCTAGTAGTCATCAAGTATAAAAATTATACTTACCAAAACACTACAATGGTGATCAGAATCAACAATAAAAAAAACTCTTATTGAAAGTCTAAAATTTTCATGGTACGGATTAAATACCTGGAGCACATTCACCACTTTGACATTAATTTTCCCATAGCACAAAAAAATAAGTACATGTAAACGCAGCTTTGAAAAATTGGACAACACCAAGACAATCATTCACAATAATGGGATACAGCACCATAGCGATTTTCAGCAAATGTCTGGATGTGCTTTTGCAGAGTTATAGTTAGAGTTAATTGCGAAAGAGAGGTGTGCCAGTGATGGTGGAATTACACTCCTTCACTGGGAAATCTGTCCCTTGACCACATTGCTGGTAGTGACTCACTGAAAAGGTAGTTTGTAATAGATTTAACAGAGGTAATGCAGCTGGCCAGCCTTCCTTGAGAGGATGCAATACTGTCTTCTTTTCATTATCATGAAATTGCCCTCATTTACAAAGGCTTGTACAAAGACTCACATGAAGTGATATGGAAATGTTGAGCATCTCCAATAAACTTTCACTGACAAGACATTAAGTCAGAAATTTACAATATTCATCCATCTTCAAAACATCAATGAAACCCCTCTACTGAGCTCCCACCCATACAAATAAGCTCACTGTATGGAAAAGGTTAAACATAAAACCTGAGAACAACATTTGTCTCATTATAGAGTCCTTGTAATTTCACGACGCTTGTCTTCTCCTAGTATGTCTCGAGGAAAATAAAACAATCCATCTGCACCATCATCATCATCATCATCACTGTCATTGCCATCATCTCCATCCAGGAAATCATCAATATCATCTTCAGTCATCAAACAGATATTGTGCAGTACACATGCTGCAACAATGACTACTGGTACATCCTGAATTCTCTGTTTAAGCATTGATGTTTTCAGCTTTCGAAATCTGCCTTTCAGCAATGCCAGTGACCTCTCAACTACCATTCTTGTTGAGCTGTGAATGAAATTGTAGCATGACTGTTGCCTGGTTAGGCGACCAGTGTTCTTGTAAGGTGTCAAAATCCAAGGCTTCAGAGGATAGGCAGCATCTCCTATCAAATGAGAACTACCAGGAAACAACAGATCTCTGTTTCTCTCGGCATCAATAAACAATGGAGAATTTCTAAACACCCTGGCATCATGGACGGACCCAGGAAATCCACAAAACACATCTAGGAACTTCATATCCATGTCACATACAACCTGTAACTGTACAGAATGAAATCCCTTTCTGTTTATGTATTGTTCAGGGTCTCTGGTGGGTGCCTTGATAGGGATATGAGTCCCATCAATAGCTCCTAATATTCCAGGAAATCCTCTTTTTTCTTCAAACTTTTGAATGGTGCTCCTTACATCATTTCCTTCTGGGAGGTGAATAAATTGGTGCGCAAAGTTGTCCACAATCGCCGTACATATTCGCTTGTAGACTTCATAGCACGTTGATAAGGAAATGTTAAATCGATCTGATACCGATCTCATACACTCGGGATTCGCTAGAATCCAAATGGTTATGAGGATTTGCTTCCTAAGCTCCACTGGTGCTCTACCTCCGTGGCCGTGGGCTTCATAAGGGATCTCTGGGCAACCGCCTAGCAGACCTTCAAGGAAGGAAACACTCTCCTTACTCATGCGAAAATGACTCCGAAAGCAGCTCGGACTGTAACTTGGTATCACGACATCAAAATATCCTACTATCCTAACCCGTTTTGCGAGAGGACAACAGTTTCCCAGCAAAACAAGTAGCATGGTATCCTCTGCCCCACCATTGCTTATTTGCTTCAATTCATCCTCAAAAGTATTGTCGAATAATTCATCGAAAAGCAGTACCATTTGAGTCAGTGCTCTTTGTCTTTCCGCCATGTTGGATTGCACACGCATATATTAGCAGGTAAACTACCGCTGTTCACTAGAACAGTTTTGCAAATCCCATTTCGGATTTCCCAAACGAACGGCAAAATAGGAAATCTATGAAATCCGGATTTGGATTTGTTAATTGAAATCCATGTGGGGGAAGGATTTCAATTAACGAAATCCGTCGCGAAATCCGTTTTCGGATTTTGTGTTCGATTGGAAATCCGAAGATCCGGATTTTAAGATCTAAATCCGGATTTCCCAATCGAAAGCACCCTTCGTCATTGTCGCTTGGTGCTTCATTTCTGTCACAATGTCGGCTGGTGCTAGCGGTTGTTCCCCCCTGGTTGTGGGCTGCTGTTATCTAACGTTCCTCAGCGTCCTTCTCTTTAGTGTTGGCTTTGCAAGACTGGAATTGGAACTGAGAACTCAGCGAGAGAAAATCAGAGCTCTGCAAGAACAGCAAAGGCTAAACCCAAAGAAAGAATAAAAGAAACCATCCTTGAAACAAGGTTCAGTTCTTACTCACTTTGTTTGAGTGATGGAACCATAATTTCTTCCTAAAATTTAGGTAAAACCAGGAAAAAGCTTGTTTACAGATTAACCGGGCTACTGACGAGGTCAGAGATCAGAGAGATCAAACATTTCACCACAGATGGCGATCAAAACGCGGATACCATGTGTACAGCCGGAGCTCTTTGCAAAATCAATCAACACAGCAACAATAGTATGCCGCATCTGGTACCGATACAAAGGAGAGTCGGATTCAGTTCAGCTGACCTTTCTTCGTCTTGTTTTTACTTCAAACGGTGCTTTTCGCTATGGGATATCGGCGCGATGGCAGCCCATCTTCACGACTGTGATGAGAAATTAGATACTGATCACTATTGGGTATTAAAAAGTTGAAGAAGGAAAGAGACAAACCCTCGCTTACCAACTTTAAAGGAACATTGCTAAAACAAATATTCATGGAACTGACAAGAAAATTCACTTCGAATCAAACAAGAAGATTTTTTTTCAAGGAACAATAGAAAATCAGTTTGTGTTAACCGCTGCGGCAAACCTCTTTTATTAATTTTCTTTTTTTTTTTTCTTCAGCTTAATTTAATTAATTGAAAAGTTACCGTCTTACTTATGTTTGTTAAAACGACCCTTGTGAATATGTGATCGATTATAAAAACAAAACGTTAAGACATGTAACTGTATCCTTTTAGGGAAATGAGTACAAATCCTAGGTGATTTTATTTTTCTCCTATACAATCCACTTTTATTAATCCCACGTACAACTTTTTGGTTTTTACTAATTCGTAATTACAGGTGCTGTGTGTAAGTGAATTCTTCACCTTGCTACATACACACAACACATGATTTTTGGGTCATTAAATTATCATCACACTAACTTCACATAACGAATTTAAAAATGTTTTACAACTTCTTTTGAAGCCCTTGCGTGTTGCAGTGAAAGCCTTCGAGAATCACCTTGCTTCTGAAACGCTTTTGAAAAATTGGGACCTGATGCTGATTTATGATACACAGCCGTAGTTTTTTGTCCATGATGATGAACGCATAACAAAGTCGCTAGTGTCATCTATTTAGTCAAAAGCGTTTTCAAGTAAAGGGGTTATGGTATAACCCCGCTTTAATCAGAATGATGGAGAAATCAATGAGATTAATTCTCGTTGCAAGTACTTCCTCGAATATTGGCTCTTCCTCCCTCTCAGCGCAACATCGAGATACTAGAGCTGTGAGATCCTCACAGGAAGAAACCAACTCTTTAGCGTCAGAGATACAAAAACAAATCAACAAAGCTGTCTACACTTCCACGCAAAAAATCTGTACCAGAAAGGGACAGATTTGCGTACAGGGGCCTCCGGATGATAGCTGACCACGAGGACCTCAGGGACCCCAAGGACCTCCAGGAGCCCCGGGGGAAAGAGGCCCAAAAGGTGACCCCGGGGAGGCAAGTTCACTGACTCCAACGTCCGTGCAGCCTTTTAGGAGGCAGCCGGGAGATGTTATTTCAGCCCCTGGGATTGTAGTTTAGCCGGCCGTAAGGACTGTCACCTTAAACCAGTCAGCCACATTCCAGTGCTCGTCGGAGAAAAACGGTGCGGCGACAGTCACCTGGTCGAAAGAGGACGGCTCTCTTCCCGCTGGGAGATCTACCGTGATTAAAGGAGCTCTGCATATCCCGAATGTGATGGCCGGTGATAATGGTATCTACGTGTGTACGATTCGGACTGAAAAGGGAACGTCACAGGCTGCTGTCACACTCAACATCCAGGGTAACACTTAAAATATTCTTTTTGTCTGCTTCTTGTTGTTTCTGTGTTACGAGCCAAGAGTTGACAGAGGTGATTTTGTCTTCCTTGAAGCGCGAATCATGTTAAAAAATTTAGAACGCCGGCTGATTCAGATTGAAAAGTGAATAACTTGAGATTTACATTCATCTCGTTTTTGGTTAAAATTGTCCTTTAGATAATATAAGCTCAGATGGTTCTTCTCAAAGGAATAAGTTACTATTTCCCAAGGAGGTGAAGTAACTTATTCCTTTGAGGAGAACCATCTGAGCTTATATTATCTGATTATCTAAAGGACAAAATAAATTAAACATATGATGCCTGATTTGAATGGAAGATGTCACATCTTCCATTCAAATCAGGCATCATATGTTTAATTTAGAATGATCAACTATCACAATTTGGAAAGAGTCTCAGGAAAGGACAGCTTATGGGAAATGTTTCTTTGTATCGCTCTTTATTTCACGCCATGACAACATTGATCATAGTCAAGCCGCCAGAAAAGATCGTGCGTTATGTCGGACAGTCTGTCACACTGAACTGCTCGGCTGACGGTCACCCCGTACCTATCATCACGTGGTCACGATGCAAAGGAGACCTAGCAGAGGGACGAACGCACGTGTCTGATGGACAACTGAGGATCAGTAGTTTGAGAGCTGAAGACAATGGTATCTATACCTGTTCTGGTAGGAGCGAGTTGAGTACGTAGAGACTGAAGTACAACTTGTAGTCAAGACTGGTAAATAGTGTTTAATTCTTTAAATTCAATGACATATACACTGCATGACTATGAACTAAAAGGAGACAATAAGTGTCGAAATGTGTTTATTCTAGCTGTAATGTCCTCGCCCCGGATCGGCCCCCAGACCCAAGGGCCTACTCAATGGACAATTCAAATGAAAAATTGAGACCACCCCTTCCCGCCATTTGAGTAGTTACTATGTAACTGTTTCAGTGAGGTTTTGGCCGGTTAAATGTGCAACTAACCGATCTGCCAGGAAACGCTGAAAAGGGAACTCGGAAAGGAGTGAGAACTGACCGAGCAGCTCTACTTGAACCTACCTTTATGAATCAGTTCCAACTACGGAAAGGGCGATATCTAAGACCACACCGTAATTTTTTGTTTTTTTTAATGCCGTTCATAGTAATTTAGTTCCTGGATAGCTCACAAGCATTTTCGTTTTTTGATTGCCGTCATCATTCCTTACTGATCAATCGCTGGCACTATTCATAATTCGCTCAAGCACTCAACAGTGAAATTTCTTCCCAACCGGTCTTATTATAGCACTATGCCTTTACATTACTTTTAAATCTACTGATTAGTTTTTCTTGTATCTACAGCTCGTGACTGCGCCGAGCTGCTTTCTGTTGGCTTCAAGGAGAATGGAGTGTACACAGTAAACCCAATGAACAAAACCAGTTTTGAAGTGTACTGTGACATGAAGACAGATGGCGGCGTATGGACAGTCTTTCACAAACGCTTTGATGGGTTTGTTGGATTCTACCAGGGGTGGGACGAGTACAAGCACGGATTTGGTGATGTCAGAGGGGAATTTTGGCTTGGAAATGAAAAGATTCATCAACTGACGGAGATTCCAACTCAGCTGCAAGTAGAAATCAAGACAAAATCCAATGGAAATAAATACGCCAAGTACAGCAATTTCACAGTCACTAACGAAGCATCTAACTACACTCTGTTCGTTGGGTTTTATTCCGGTACAGCAAAGGATCGACTAACTTATCATAATGGTATGGCTTTCAGTACCAAAGAACGGGATAATAATAAAAATAGTAGAAACTGTGCTGAATCTCACAGAGGAGCCTGGTGGTACAATAGTTGTCGTCAGTCAAGCCTAAACAGTAATTATGGGGACAGTCATTATAACTGGTATTGGAGCACGCTCCTGGGAAGTGAAATGAAACTAAAACCAAAAGCGAAATGAACACAAAGCCTGTATTTCGAATCTGTTATTATCACTTGAATTGTTACATTACAATATCAGTGGCTTTTTTACTATCAGTAGTTAGGAAGTATTATTAGCAGGTTAGTTTAGTCGTTTCCAGGCTAAGTTAGAGTAGTTTAACCTAGTCTAGCCTAGTTTAGTTGGTTTTATTAGTTTAGTTAAGACTAGCCTAGTCTATTTTAGTCTAGTTATACTGAATATAAATTTATTTTTATGACTTTAGGTCTGATTAGCTCAGCCCAATAACCTTTAGTTTATTTCGTTGGTATTTTGCAGTTGTAATTCTGTAACATTTTATCGTCATGCAAACAGGCCTTGTTGTTGTTGTTAGTGGTGATTAAGCAAAAAGAGAAACGCCTTACTGGAGATTCTCTTGTCACTGTAGGTTAAGCAGTAATTTGCGGACTTAGGAACATAACCATAAATATCTGAACGGAAGATGAACGCGTCTCTTCTAATTATCTCTGAGACACACCTCTACGCTTCGACTAAGCATACTTGCACCCGATTTTACTGAATCACTGCCTGACATTTCCGCAGAAAACAATTTATATAATCAGTACATTGAATCTTTAATACGATCACAAACTATATACTATGTATATTTACAGCTATTGTTAAAGATAGTCGTTGTAGAACAAAAATACAAGCCCCATCTCGCCATTTTAACAGTTAACAGTCTATGAGAGGCAATAGATCACTGCCAGACTTCTTGCAGTTTCTACAGTTCAACCAGAGGATTTGGGTTTAAGCATTATCTGTGATGTTTTCAGCACTTGGAGAGTTTTCTTCCAGTAATACCACACTATTCCTTTAGAATCCGTCTTTCCAGCACTCATGTACTGACCGTTTAAATTCGAGTCGTAACAGCTGTTATACCACCACGCACCCACGTTCTTGACAGCACAGTTCTCTCCAATTTTGTTATCATTGTCCCTGTCCATAGTAGTGAAACTCGAACCATTGTGATAAGACAACGAATCTCCGGCATTACCTGAGTACGAACCGACGGTAAGTTCGTACTTTAGCGACTCGCTAGCAACGCGGAAAATTCCATATTTAGCGATGACCGTCGTTCCTTCCCAGTCTGACACTTCTACGAGCAAGTCTGTAGGTATGGCCTTGGTAAAGCGACTGATTTTGTCGTTTCCGAGCCAAAACTCCCTTGCGAGATCACCAAAGCCACGCTTGTACGCATCCCAGTCGCGGAAGAAATTTGTGGCCCCGTCCAATCTCCTTTGAATGACCGTCCAGCCACCGCCGTCAGTGTGCATATCACAGAAGACTGGGAACGTAGATTGCCCGTCTGGGTTGATCGTGTACACACCGCTAGTGCGCACGCCCGACGAATACAAAGTGGAACAGTCACGTGCTAAAAGGCAATAAGAAAAACAAAAGGGTTCACTGCCTGGTTTATGCATCAAGCCACTGTAATTGTAACCGGGAATTGTTCTAGTTTTTTGTTTTGCAGGTAAAAAATGTTGTTGAATATGAATAAAGGAAATTGATCGCGAGACAGCTATGCCATGGATTTGGATTGAAATATTGAATACACTGAATCCAAAACTGCCTGCTCAAGTGACGCCTCTTCATATGGCTGGAATTTGACGCACATTACTTCGGATGATGGTATTTGTGGTTGACAAGGAGATTCAACTTACCGGCTTTCGTCTTCTTTCAAAATTACACCAAAATAAATACAGCGATGTAACTCGCTAACAAACCTGTCTTCACTCGCAGAGTAAACTCTGATCGCGCTCGGAAAAGGCTACTGCTTGCCACACATGCGTACTTGCCCTGATCTTTAGTACGCAGGTCTCGGATGGTCAAGCTATTTTCCGTAGTGTCCAGTCTCTTTCTTGGCAGCTCTCCTGTACAAATGGGCTCCCAGGTAATTGTGGGTTCAGGATCCCCAGTTGCGGTGCAATTAATTGTTATCTGTAATTGATTGGACAAGAAAAAAAAATAAATAAAAATAAAACAGTGGATAAACAGTAAATCATTAATCAGAAATAAAGTACTGAGCTCATAAACAGGCTAACTTTCTTATCCTTGGTTTTAACCAATAAAATAATATACCTTTGAGTTGATGAAAAACATTCTGAAATAAAGGAATAACGGAAACAGAGGAAGAATTTGTAACGATTTCTGGTGCTATCACGATGCGCATCAGATCAAAGTTATGGGGAAACAATTTTCTGAAAATTCAAAGAATCCGCCAATACTACATGGAAGAAGGAAATAACAGAAAGCGCTGTTTAAAGCTGGAAAACATAGGGGCAAGTCAGAGCGTATCAAAGCGTTTCTTCACAGACTTAAGACTAAAGAACCATGTGTTATAGCAAAATATTTTTTTCGAAACATTGTTATACCGGAAGTGTAAAATGTATTATATAATAAACCGAAAGCCTCTTACGGAAGTCCCAGCAAACTTCTCAATCATAGGCATTGGGGTGACGATAAACCTGGGCACTACTGTCACAACCAGCTGAGTAACCACTCGTGAGGAACCTCCAGGACTGGACGCCTTACAAATGTAACTCCCAGTATCCTCCTTTTCTGCGCGCGTTATGGTCACGCTTCGTCCTCTAATCAACGTTCGCCCACGTGGTAGTTTTCCAAGTACCTTAGCCCATGTGACAACTGGTGGAGGAAAACCTATCACACGGCAGGTTGGTAAAGTCGCATTTTCACCTCTTTTCACGAAAGTTGGTCCTGGATCAACGTAAACACGAGGGGAGGCTGGAAAACAAACATACCAGCGCCGGTTCTTAATATGTTTGTTGAAGGATAATGCTGCCAATGTTGGCTTTCTAAATCTGTCTGAGGTGGCTGGCCAATGAAATTATTGGCCCACAAATATGATGTGGTGCAAGATGAGACGGCAAAAACTACAGCTAATCTTTGGGTCAGAGGTTTTTACTTGTCCAGCATAACTAAAAATGCCTGGGGTAAGCCAATATATTTGATTTTGAGTCAAGAAATACTTCGCTTTCCAAACTGAAAGTTAAGAGCAGGAGCTAAAAAACTAGAACTGAGGGCCAGGAACTCCATTCAAAACTTCCAGAACGCTAAGACGCAATTTGTTCAGGTGTATTAAGCGTGATAGGAGCCAAGCCCACCTTGAACTCTAAGTTTGACTGTGGCTTGAGCAATTCCCGAGGGACTGTTGACAGTGCACATGTACAAGCCACTATCAGCAAACACCACTCGTTTGATCTTCAACACCCCAGACTCCCCAGTGAGAATCCTATCTTTGGGCAGCGGCTTTCCAAGTCTTCTCCAAGTTACCACAGCTGTGTTATATCCCCGACTGGAGCACGTGAATTTCACCGTCTTGTTTTCTGATACCGTCTGCATAGCAGGTGTAACAATGATTCCAGGGGTGCTAATCGCTTGATCTGATCTCAGGCTTTGTCTAGCAGAAGGATTTTCATTCAATATTCCATTTACACACCCCTTACATTGGTCCCCTTTTTCGCCTTTTATACCCATGATTCCTTGTGGTCCTTGTTGACCCTGTAGACCCGGGTCTCCTTTGGGACCTCGATCTCCCTTCACGCCCTGTGCCCCTGTTTCTCCAGTATCTCCTTTGATACACATTTTTGAATTGGCGTCGGAGACACAGAAAGCTTTGATGGCGTACGTTACAGCGCTCGCTATTTCCTGTTGAATTTCAGAGGTAATTGAATTTCCGTTGGACAGAGATCGACTGGTGCGGCCTCCAGGTAGTTTCTTAGAGCCCAAGTCTGCAAGAATAAAAGCTATTCAAATACAAATCATGTTTGGGATGTTCTTTCGCACAGCATCAGTCTCCTGTGATGGAACTGAAGCTAGATACTGCTTCATCAGTTTTGTTCTTTAATTCTGATGGTGCCGCTTATTCAATCGCTGAACTTATTTATATATTTACCAGCTTTTACTGGACAACAGACCTGCCCAGTGGGGATGAGCACGAACTGGACTCATAGGTCCCATGCCCACAGGTAAGCACTAGGGGTGGTCACAGCCAGGGTTCGTTACGTCCCTAGTAGTTCTTTAACATCCCACAGAATTAATTGTGAAGAGTTGTGAGACGGGACCTCCAGTTTATTGTCCTTATCCGGGAAGACAAGAAAGTCTAACCATTTGCAGATATCATTGCAAAGGAAACACTTTCTCCTCAGTAATCTAAAGACCTTGAGGGGCTTGAACCCACGACCTCCCGCACGGTAGTCCGGCACTCTGCCAATCGAGCCAACCGGTCGGCGGTTGGCTTCTGCCTATGCCACCAAACCACGAGAAACCACATGAAATGAATATAATAAAGGATGTTTCTCTTGTAAAAAGAGTCAGGGGCGTACGCAGGGGAAGGGGGGGGGGGGTTCGAGGGGGTTCGGACGATCCCTCTCTCTCGCCGTTATTGAAATTATGTACCTTGGAGAAAAACGTTCAAACGTGACTGACTCTTTCGGTACAATGAGGCGTGGTGTAACACCCCTCCAGTCTGCAAAATCCTGCGTACGTCCCTGAGGTCGTTCATATCACAATAAATCATTCCCTCCATATAGCACACGTGGTGTTTCTTGACACTAGTTGCTTTTGGTGACATTTTAGCCAGAAGCGAAACTCACATTACAGTGGCTAAAAGCAACCACTTACCTCAGGTTATTCTGTTAACATAATCATCGAGTACCGACACTAGCTTTCTTTCAGCAGGCAACGTTAAAAAATATCCTTACGTGAGTTAAACAAAACATTGGAGAAACAGTAAGGCTTTAAGGCTTTTTTGCGAAACAACGGCTCTATTCTGTGAAAAAGAGATGACTTATTCCGGCCTTCAACCAAGTCACCTTTACAACCCGTCCTTTCATTTCGATGATTTTATTTCAATTTATTCCTCCGACCAGTTAACAAGCTCACATAGTTACGTTAACAACATTGTTTCTTTCCGGCCTCTCTGAACTTTTCGCTCGGTACGTCCGTTATCTTATCATGAATGACCTTTTTGCCACTTCATTAATTTGTTTTGGTTCTTTTACTTAAATTATTTTGGCAATGTTCTATATCAATGTAATTTTGAAAGATGTGCCAATCGACTCTAAATTTTTAAGATCAGAAATTCTGCTTCTTCTATTTACAGCACTGACTACCTTCCTGTGCCGCCGGCTTGCTATGCAATACAAAGTAGTTGCAACTTCTGCGGATTAAATCCTGTAACATGAATATAATAAAAAAGGACAAATCGAGCAGTGCATTCCTCTTCATGTGGCGCAGTTTATTATAGTGCTGCACATCATGGTTGTGGTCGTAATATTTGAGTTTGTGGATTCTTGGGTGTGATCATTGCCACTCTATCCTGGCAACGTTTCTTTTTCCTTTTTTCTTTGACTTGCAATAAGGAGTTTTGGACATTTTTTCGCATGGTTAACTCGAGCCCTATATAGAAGAGTAAACAGCGTTAAAAATGGTGAAGATACTCACCTTTATCACAACAGTTCATCTTTGATTCCTCAATACTTTGCAACCTTTCCTCATACTGTGCTGTTTTGAACTCCATTCTAATAAATAACGCACTGAAAATGAGGGCTAAGAGTACGCAAAGGATTGTTTGAATATAAACATGCGAATCCCTCTTTGTAGACGACATGGTAATGTTCTTCCAACTGAAAGCTACTGAATCAGAGCTCAGGCATGTGTACGACACTTGAGAACCAGATGTACGCACAGAGAAATATGATAGGAGTGATGCACCCGAGATGAATAGAGGAGATGAAAAGTGAACAGCTGCAATTCATATAAGCTCATTGTTTATCTTTCACCTCACCTTAATTAATTACTCCTTGAAGACGGGGGAAATACACTCTACTAGCTCCGGAGAGAACTAAGCCTCTAGCCCACGCAAACTCGGCCGAATTATAAACCTTTCCGAGAAAAAAACCTCCTTCATCCATCCACTTCCCACTATACACATTACCCAGTTAGGTTTAGTTGATTGTTACAAGGTTTAAGCTGTTTCATCTCAATTGTATCCTCTACCCTCCCTCCGCTATGTACCAGGAAGGACTCCTCCCCTCCACCCCATATTTTGAAAAGCCCTTTGAACATTTGTTGCAGTATGTATCGTCCCCAAATGGAATGTCTTTGGAGTTGGTCCAAGGATCTGCAGCATTTCATACTATATTGGTACCTTTGTTGTTGGCTTAACAAGGGTTATTTACGAGGTGAACAACATAGAGGGGTTTGAGAAGTTCTCTTTTACTGCTCCACGCGATGCTCCTTAAGAAAGCAAATTGAATGAAGTCGAGGATTGTCACAAAATGTATTGCTTTTAATTCAATATCAGTTCCATGTTTCTCCGCATTAATCTTCATAATACTATGTGTTGGCCCTTTTTCAAAACTCTGAGGAAGTTGAAATACCATTCTACCTTCGCCCTGTTTGAGCTGCACATGCACTGTAGCAAGACAATCATTACCTTTTAATAACTTGCGCAACGACTCACAAGGCTGCGCGCGCGCGTAAGTGGCTGTCACGCGTGGCCAGCAGTAGTGACGTACTTAGTTGTAAAAATTTTCTTCCCATAAACGGTAATGAAATCGAGGCATGTATTCCAGCCTAGCAAATAGAAAAATGGTAATCCCTCTATCTCCCAATTAAAGTAACAGAGCATATAAACCAGAAAACTTCTATTCACCATAAGGAGAGGCATAAAGAAATGACGACACCGCAAAGCGTGACAAAAGGTGCCGTAAAGCTCTGCTTGGGTGAGGGTCAAGCAGTCCAATCGTTCTTCTAGTTTCCCTGTGCCTCCGTTTTCAGCTTTCAATATTCTCACTTCCTCTCCGAGTTTTCAACAAGTTTGTCAAGAAGAACTCTCCTGTGAAAAAAAAAACACACACAACGTAAATAAAAGAACCAAACTTTGGCAAAGTACAGAGAATGAATGAGTGAACAACTTCTCTTCTAGCCGGCTGCACGTAGCCTACTAACTGGGGACACCAGAGAACATGAGAAAGTGAAAGGAAGGAAGAACGGGAAATTAAGTAGGCTCACCAGCTTTGTAGGATGATCGAACAAGCGGTCCACTGGCTGTGTAGGCAAAACCGAGTTTATTTCCAACTGTCTCCCAGTATTTGAACTTCTCAGGGGTGATGTACTCTGTAACCTTCGCGAGAAACAAACACAATTGTGAAAATCTGAGAAGTACTCCTTAACCTCTGTAAATCCGGTCCATCATCAATATGCAGGGATGAAATAATTTTTCTTTCTTGAAAGGACATATGTCCGACCAAGTCTCTATTTTGGTCAAATATGGTCGGACGTTTATCATTACTTCCTTACAATTTTTAATGTCCGACCTAAGTTCAGACTTCGTCGGACATGGGCCGATTTTAGTCGGACATTGTCCGATGACCGAGACAGTTATTTGCAGCTCTGATACGCCCTCCCACTACGCTGTAGTCCGAGTACTTTGTATTGCACCACTTGGGAATTTCTTTTTTAAACGTACATACACATGTATCTTGGGTGATCATTTCTCCTTTTTGCCCATGACTTGTATACTTAAACATGTAGTGATATCGGAAAAAAGAAATTGGACAATGGTCATTGTTGGCACACAAACCAGTATCACTTCATAGCCGTACCACCCTGGCTTTGTCAGTGCGATTCGCTTTCCGTCGATTTCAAGACCTCATACAATGGGTACGATAAAAACAACGACAAACTGAGAAAAAAAGAAAAAATCTTGGAAACTGAGCACCATTAACAGAGAGGGTGGGAATGATGTCCTTCTCTCCAGCTCGTTTAATTTTACGCTAACACTTCAGTTGTTTTTCGTTCCCGCTTATCTCGGGCACTTCCATGAAGCCACGAAACAATAACTCAGCGAATACACCTGGTACGATCAGGTCGTGTGCACTTTGTAAAAGGCCTGGTTGAATAAAGGCAATCACAGGGAAGACTGTAACTACAATAATTTAGGACCCACCTAAAATATCATTTATTACACTGTAATTTTCACAGAGGAAAGGACCTTGAAAAGAAGATATTGCTGCTATCGCCTTTACAATCACCTTGAGATGAAGCCTTGTTGGTTGCATGTACTGTCCTAAGGTCACACAATCTACTTTAGCTTCCCGCAGATCTGTTATAACAAGAACAAAAGTCTTGAGCTTTCCAAACATAATTAAGTAACCCGTAAAGTGTCAAATATTAGTCCCACAACTCAAAACTAAGACACGTATAAGGACTGTTCCAACAGTAAGCCCTCCGAACACAAAGCTATGGACTGTCAAGGTTAGCTGTTTGGAGGACAAGCCCTCCTCGAGAATAAGTCCCTAAAAGTACCCTGGACGAAAGCAAACCCATGGGTTTACAATAAAAAACGCATGGTATGAGCAAAATATTAAATTGTCAGAATACCCCAGGTCAATCCACCGCCTTTCAATTACCCTCCTCTTCAGGCAAAAGTAAGAAACACAGTAGCCTTCACGGTAATGTACATGTATAGCCATAAAAACAAAAAAGTAAATACCTCTTACAAACCGAGGTTCGAGGTGCGTACTGAAGTTACAGACCGAGCTTTTTCCCGTTGAATTTTTGTGCTTGGGTCATAAATCAACGCGAAAAAACGAGGATCCGTAACTTACAGAACTAACCGAGAAAACGAGGTAAGTAAGATATCTATATCTCTGAGATTGGTGAGATGCGCAGGAAAGGAAACTAGTTGTGTTTGAAACTTAACGGGCCGTACAATAGAATAGGGTCCACAAAATTGACCAATCACAGCGGGCGTACTATAAACTGAGAGATATAATAAACTGGTTTTTATCCATCTTGCTACAGTTTTAAAAATAAGAGAAATCTAGAGCATTGATAAGGCATTACGCAAGTAAACGAATTACGATGTTGCAAACATTAAGTAGTTTTAGATTTTGCAAAAATTAATGTACCTTTCAAGGCTTGCAGGACCTCTTCATCTGTTTCACCTAACCCCAGCATCAAAGAGCTTTTTGTCACCATGTTGGGCTGGATTCTCTTTACATGCCGTAGTACCTCCAATGACTGTTGGTAATTTGCTCTTGGGTCACGAACAAGCCTAGAATATTAAACAACAATAACACTCATTTTAAACAACAAGTGATAAGGGGCAACTGACTGGAGAGTTATCAGTAGAGCATTACAAGATTAACATATGGCACACTAAAGCAAACGGTATTGCTCGTGAGCTTTTAATGAAAATGTCACATGATAAGAATTCTTTCACAGCCTCGTGTTGTAAAGCAAATTTTGAACTTAGCAGCTTTCATTTGGACACCACTCTACATCATGGCTATCATCTTTCATTTTGATCACCGTTCTATATTTTCAAACATAAGATCACAATAGTATATACTAAAACAATGGATAGCATTGTTAATGCATTTTGATTTACCTCTGAGCAACCCTTGCAAAAATTGTAATATGTTGACAGGGATAAATGAGGTCAAAATCAACATTTTTGAGCTCTATCATCTCACTGCTTTAGTAAATACCAGAACAAGTGTTGGTGTCTAGTGGTGGTATCCTCCTCTAGCCACCTCCACTTTGATGCATAATTGTTAATTATTGAACAAAAAGCTTGAACCTACAACTCACAGTTGCAGCCGGTCCACAGTTTCTACATTATGAGCATACACATCCAGTCCTGATTTCACAACAGCCTCCACACCTTCTAGATCACCTCTGAAATCCCCCGTCAAACATTCCACAAGTATGGATGGACTCCTAAAAAGGGACACTGATTAGACTTTTAAATGGAACCTTTCAGGTCACCATAGAAACCCCCAAACATTTCACATACATGTATATGGATAGAATCCCAAAAGCAGATATGAGACTGTATTTGGTTTGATGAAAGGAAAATACCTACTTGTTTAAAATATGAAGACATACTAGTGTCTCCAATAATTTTATGTCATAGCAAATACAAACTAAAGTGGTTTGAATTTTTTAAACTGAAAAAACAAACAAACACAGACAAACCACCAACCAGTTGGCTCAGTTGGTAGACTGCCGGACTACTGTGCAGGAGGTTGTGGGTTCAAACTCCAGCCAGATCAACACTCCGGGTCTTTAAATAATTGAGGACTAGACTTTCTAGTGTTCTCGGATAAGGACAATTAATAGTCCTATTTTAAACCAGCCCAAACCATTCATTTAATGAAAGAATCCTATGTAATTGCAGTTATGTTATATCATTTTACCCCTTTTTTATTTGCACTACTGTCTCAGCAAAATGAGCAGCTCCTCCATCTGGTAAATCTTGAACAAAACAAAATGACACAAATATTGATGGGATGCTAGCAGTGTTGACAGGAGTAAAAACAAAATTGAGGATAACAGCTTCTTAAGTACTGTCTTTTGTCTGCAAATACTTTCTCAGCAATAATTATTATCATCCAACATTACACCTGTTCCAGAGCTCAAACAATCAAGTTCCCAAACCATGTCATTTTCTCACTTAACCCACTGTAACCCTACCATCTCTATCAACAGATGTGATGACTATGTAGTCCAGACCCCAACGACTGATGGCCTCAGCAGTATTAGCAGGTTCCCTTGGGTCAGGTGGAGGTGGTTTCTTATTGGTTTTAACAGAACAGAATCTGCAGCCTCTTGTGCACTGGTCACCAAGAATCTGCAGAGAAAGTGTGTTGTTGCTTTGTGATTCTGTCCACAAAATATTGATTTAATTACCAGTAGTGAATTTCAGGATAAATTTTTAATGACTCTAATTGCATTAATATAATGATATCAATGTCGTCTTAAATCAAGGAGATAATTATTAATTATGTCGTAGTATGATGTGTCTTGGAATGAAACAGTGCTTGGCACTAATTTTACTTCACCAACAATTTTATTGATAATGCTCCTTAAACAATATGCCATGACATACTGCAACTGATATTTTACATTTGCTTAAGGTGGCTCAAAACAGTTCCCAGCACTTTCCAAGACGTAGATTTTGATGGGTCATTATTACCACTCTTTATCAGTTGATGTAACAGTTATGGTATCAAAAAACTGCCCAATCATTGGTGAATACGTTGGTATTATTTTCGCTACACTATAGATTACCATAGCAACACTATGACCTGCTAAAAACACCCTTAATTTCAGGTTTAAGCGCTTATATTTCAAAAACGGCACAGTGAATTTTTTTCTTATTACAGAATTTTGATAAGCAGGATGAGATGCAACTTTTAGCAAAGTTTAAACAAATTCTGTACATGGGGTTCAGAGCCACCTCGAATTTTCGAAAATTTATAGCATATCATATTCATAGCATCAACTGATAAAGAGTGGTAATAATGACCCATCAAAATCTATGTCTTGGAAAGTGCTGGAAACTGTTTTGAGCCACTTTAATTTAAGTCAAAAACTCATTTCTTGTGTTTGTGATGATCATACCATGATTGTTGCAGTAGCTGTTTCATGTTCTCCTCCACCCCAACATTCACCAATATTGGGACATTTGGCTTCTTCACACACCTATCAAAAATTATAAAAAAAACTGGTCAGCTTCTAAATTCAAGTTTTCTTTTTTCTTTTCCAGATTGTGTTCTTTCAGCAAAAAAAGAGTCCAGGCATACCTGTGACAAAGAGATTTTTGTTGCTTAAACCTCACCCCTACTCTATCAGAAACTCCAATTTGGCTTGGTGTTTTTTATTTTTTCAAAAAAGCTTTGGAATTTAAGGGCTGCCTGTGACAGCTGAGAACCATCTGTTGGTGTCACTGATGAAATCTGAACATCCTTGCTTGTTTCATACCATTCACTGTTTTGTCTTTCAACTTCAGAAAGAGCCAGTGTTAAAACAAAATATAATTTTGATCACTTTTTGGAAATATATACCAATATACCATAAAATTACAATGGATTGATTTAATTATGTTAGGATTTCTCTTAGTTTATGGTAGTTTTCATTTTAAAATTATTTTAGAACAAAAACTAGTGAACAGCACATCGTATAAAACTAAATTCTTCAGCAATCTTGTCACAAACTTATCCTAACTAAAACCAGTAGGATACCATAAACAGAGTTGACAAGATCTGTTA
>OX419341.1:29099399-29119399 GCA_948470475.1 Galaxea fascicularis | reverse complement strand
TTTGTGACTCCATCGTAGGGAAATACGGGGAAAAACGCGGGAACACATGAAAACGTGTTCAGGCAAGTTCCCGTGCCCGGGCATGGTGCTCAGATTTGTGCGCGGGCACCAACGAAAAGCTGTGTTCAGACTCGTGCCCGTTCCCGAAAACCGGGCACAGGCACCTAGTCTGAACGGGGCCTAAGAAACAATCTTCTGGAACCCACATAACGGGCAGTCTGTTGTTCTACACTGTATCCCCACCCCTCCCATATAAAAGTGCAAGCAGTATTTGCATTCATGTAAATACCAATAAAAAGTCAACAGATGATTGAAAAGAAACTCACTAATAGTTTATTAGCTCATTCAAAGTTTTGCCTGTTTATCAACCCCACCCATCCAACACTCACTACAACTATTAAAAAATTATGTCAGTACTAAGATGGGAAAAATAACTGTCCTACAAGTCTACACTTAGGGGTGTCTAGAAGTGTCATGTATCCACTCCGTGAAAAAGTACCTGCACAATTTAAAAAAAAAATAAATGATTTCCCCTGTCTTCAAAATCAAACTTTTGCAATAAATTTTCCTTTGTTTAAAACAAACCTTCCATGAGATGGCAGTTGCATTTAACAGAATCATACATAAATTGTACGCAGGTTAACTTTCACAATATTTTTGCTGCTGCAGCAGAAGACATTCACTTAAGGAGATGTACAACTTTATTACATTACTACAAACGAAAAGAGAAAATGTAATTGCTGTCACTTACGCACACTTTGCAAACTGATATCTGGATAAAGGCCAATTATACACAAGAGATAAAGGTTCATGACATGTTTTGCTGGGTATCACTATCAAGTGGTTTAGTCCAAAATGGAGGATGAGAGTCACAAAGTTTCTTGTAAAGAATGAGGGATCATTTGCTAGGAAGATAATCAGTCATGGTATGAAGAATTTAGTCTAGACACAGAAATTGAGACTTGAGAATTGAAATCTTGAGCCTTACATAGGATAGTGCAGGGATGCATTATGTCTACTCTAAAATAAGGTTGCAAAATGCAGTTTAAGATGATGTGACATGTGATAAGGGTTTCAAAGTTTAATTCACCAACCCCACTTCCACTTCACTAAAGAAGGAAGCAGAGCTCATGGACTGAAGATAGGTGCACATCATGATGTCCTGTTTGCAGATGTGCAAGATTAAAACTAGGGTTAGGATCTTCACTGAGTTATTCCAATACATTTCCATAACAACATACTGGTATCTACAATGTCCAGAGAGGGCTTTGTGATTTAAGCACCCAAACTGCAGCTAAGCTTTTGTAAATTCTATTGTTGACTTAAACACCCCTCTCACACCTCTCCGCATCTATTTTTTTTAACTGCTCACCGCATGTTTCACAGATTCCCCCAGCACACAAATTGGTCAAATTACTTTATATACAATATTTTTTACCTTAGTAGAAACATCAACACAAATTATGTCTTTGCAATTACACATTTTCAGTCTTTCAAGGAATGAAAAAGATTTCGTACTTTTTTTTTAAAGAATTTCAGTTCCCTGCCAATGCTATCAAAAACGTTATTACTCCATTAAACTTACAAATCACTCACATTACAACTACACAGTAATAACGGTTTAACCATAACTACTTGATGCTTTCACTTTACATTATTTGCATAAAAATGTTCTTCCAACAATAAACTATTGTTAAATAACAAATAACAACCAAAATAAATTCAATCTCTGCCAATCAAAAAATGTATTATAGTAAGTCATTAAATGGACTAAATGATGGTGTAAATGTTGTTTGCTCATGTGCGCTGCTGGAGTGCATGGCATGCATGGCATGTTAACCCTTTAAACCCTAATGCCAGCAGGTGTAGTCTCACACTGTTCTCAATAAATGTTATTTGGTGATTTATGATTATTTGTAAAATAATCAAGACCTTTGTTAATGGTTGATTACTTCCCTTTTTCTAACAACCTTTATGTTTGATTTAGCAGTGTTACTACATAATTATATAAAGAGAAATTTCTGTAAGAAATGATCACTGTTTAAGGGGTCAAAGGGTTAAGAAATATGTACACAGGCCTATCCTCACTTCCTCTGCTACCATAAAAGCAAAACTCAATTACAAATAACTATTTACAAGTGCATTTAAATTTCTTCCTTAATCCTATGATTTGATGGGTCCAGTGCATTTCGTAAGTCTTCAACATCACAGAGACTCCCCACGACCCCAGAACCTGCACGAAACACATGCATAGGTGCGCCTTCTTCCCACATGTCAGTCAAAAGGTTGTATGACTCCACTGAGTTTAAATACTGTTCACCATTATGGCCACCTACTGCCCACAGACGCCCTCCCATAGCTCCAGCACCCACCCCTCCCCTGCAAGTTGTCATATTTGCGACGTATGTCCATTGGTTTGTACGGGGGTCATATCTTTCAACAGAATCCAGAGGGGAGGAGTCATCAAATCCACCAATGGCAAACAGGTATTCTCCAACAACAGCGACACCAACACCTACAACACAACACACCGTTAGAGGTAAACATACATGTACACTGTAATTACTTCTACCCTGTGTTCAGCCTTTCTTCTAGTTACACCCCCATTTTAAAGTTCTTGTTGAAAATCAGCCTTCCCTCTCTATCATGCCTTCCCCTTCCAATAATCCCATCCTGGTTCTAATATGGATATAGAGCCTTTTTGCAAATGATATCTAAGGACCAAAAATCACAAATCAGGCAACAGCAACACTGAACTATTTTTGACAACAACAGTGAAGATTATCAACAGTAGTTACCACAATATTTTGTAGCTATTGTAAATTGCCAGTCTTGTTTCCATTATCATTTTCTCCCAACTCTAACTAAGAATTTCTGCATGTTGTCAGTTTTTAGAATTTTACAGTTATTTTGACTTTTACTAAAATTGTAATCACAGTTCCACAACCAAGTGAAGCCTATGAACCTGTGATCTGAAAGTAGACAGCAATACAACCTCAACCAGGAACATAACTACTTTACTCTGGACAGGATAGTGATCCATTATACGGTTATGCCTCCCATTTTTTATCCCATATTATTTTGCTTGAGGTGAGAAAGACAGTATGGAATAAAGTTTCTTGTCCAAAAAAAAACTAGAACACAGTGCTTTCAATATGACCCGGCACCTGTTGAAGCTCCGGTGGGTATTCTACCGCATTCAAGTTGAAAATTCAGTTGAAATTCTCCTGGGCTTCTCATATTACTCCAGAGGGTGCTGTTCCGATACAGCCACCTACTTCAATTCTTATTGAAAGAACTGGAACAAAATACTGCAGAGACCTATCTAACCTTGAGCCACCAACCTTCTCGCCTTACGAACAAAATTAAAAATGTACAACACTCTGATATATTATTACCTCTTAAGACCACTGCAAAATTGTGAAATTCTAACAGATAACATTTCATAAGCAACTGGGAACCATACCTGCCCTTCTGCGATTCATTGGTGCCACTCTGATCCACTTGTTTGTGTGAGGGTTGTACCTTTCTACACTCTGAAGAGATGCTGTACCATCGTTGCCACCAACAGCATAGAGATAGCCCCCAATACCTGCCACACCCACACCCCCTCGTGGCATCAACATGGGTGCAACTGTACTCCAACTATCATTCTCGGGATCATATCTGAAATTTAACAGAAGTTATTAGTTCAATCTTGTCTCAAACCTATAGTTTCCTATTTCCTCCATACAAAAATATAAAACAACAGGATTCAATGAAATTTCACCTTGGAATGAAATGATATGACTTGTACTTATGGAAACACAAGATTGACTATGATAGATTTAAATCTAACTGACCAGATTGATTCCTTCCCCCCCTGATGTACAAACCCTCATTTGCACAGTGTTTAGTTGCCCTTCATTTTAGTGCTGGGTCCCAATTGCCACCAGTCAATACCTTCTTTACTAAAAGGACGTAGAAGCAGCAATTTTGTAACAATCTTGATGAAGAGAACAAGACTTTTAAATCTGAACGACATGTTTCAGCAACTCCTGTACCATTGTCAGTTTACGGATGGAATTACTAAGAAAACACAATGACAAATGGCGGGGCTATCATCAATTTTAGCCAGGGATTTGAGTTTCTGTAGTGCAGTCGACATGCTGGTTTTATATCAAAGTAGCTGGGGATATACCTAAAACTATAAGGGGAAAATCCCTGGCTGCCAGCCCTTAATGACAGCCCTGAATGCAAAAGGTTATCTCTCTATCTGGGAACGTAAGCATCAGCTGATTCTCGAAATGAGAAGTTTATGCATTTATCAAACAAGCAGTGAGTGAAAGCAACAGCACAATCTTGACCATTTTCCAAGGTGTTGCAAAAGGGAGCAGATTTCCATAATTTTAAATTAATAATCCAAAACCCTCTACTTTGGTATGCAGACAAGTAAATTCCCTCACACCAAACCTGTCTTTGTCAAAATCTTTTTTTAATATTTTGAGTTAAAATCCCACCTCTATGACACTTTGCAATTTACTCAATTCGTTGTGAGGCTGGTTTTACATTTAATCCAGTAACTTAAAATGTCCAGCTAACAGCAAATTGCGGCATTGCACATACCTTTCAACTGTGTCAAAACACGTTGTCTCATCTAGGCCACCAGCAACATAAATTTGCGATTCCAAGACACCGGCGGACATTCCACGCCGTGAAATATCCATGGGTGAGACCTCATTCCATTGGTTAACCTCAGGATCAAAACACTCAACAGTGTTGAGGTGGTATCTGCCATCATGACCACCAATCGCATAAACCTTTCCACCTACTGATGCCACAGCTACATGCCGTCTAGGTGTTGAAACTTCCGCAACTTGAAACCAGCAATTATGGAACCAGTCATAGCATTCAATACACTGCAGGGGATTTCCTGATTTTCCTCGACCACCAACAGAAAACAATGCACCAGATGTTGATTTACGGGGTTGAGACCGAATGTTAACCTTCACTGACGAAGGAGAAAGTTTGACATTCTTAGCCTCATCAATTAAATCCCGACAGGACAGATTACTTCTGATACTGCTGTCTTTTTCAACACGCTGTATGATGTATTCAGTCGCAATCAAAGGCAATCGAACGTGACTCAAGAGTTCTGGTAAGTGCTTTTCACGCGACGCTAAATCGTGTCGAACCCAAGCGGTGACAGCCTCAAACACTTGCTCCTCACGTTTAATGTAAAGATCATCTCCTGAAATGATGGAGAGGAAATGTCTGAAAGACGTCTTAAGAAGGGCTTCTGTGTTCATTAAACTCAAGAAACAGCTTCTTGCGTAGGTGTCCGCTGCGTCAATAAAATCCAAACACCCATGCAGCTCTGCATAAGCTCTCATTTCTAAACAGTTCGATGGATGTAAGTGGCGCTTCATGAATTCACAACAAGCGTGAACAACTAAATCGAGCTGAAATACTGCTGCTGCGGTCAACAGCGCCTCTATATTGTCAATATTTATGGTGATTTTGCGAGTGTAGATAAAGTTTATCAACTGAATAACCGCTTCTTCGGATAGTCCTTGGATAACGATTGTGTCCTGAGAGCACTCTATCATTTCATTTGTGAACATACCCCGAAAGTAAGGACTGCAAGACGAGAGCACAACACGATGGCACCTGAGCTTTCGCTCTCCAGCTTGAATAATTACATCACAGAGCTTTTGCTCGCGAAAGAACTGAATTAAGACGTCAAAAGCTTCGTTTGGCAGACTGCTCGCTTCGTAATGGTAAGTATCAACAATTATGTCGCCCATGGTACAACCACCTCGCTAAAACTTTGGACGCTATTTCTTCGCCACGAGCGTAACCCGGGCAGGAGGATTCAAAACTTTCAAATACATCTACAGCCAGGAAGTACGAAAGATTATTTAAATTATCTCCAACGACGTAAACAACAGCCACTGTGTTGAAAGGAAAATGGTGGCCATATGGTTGGAGTGCGGTTTTGCGGATTCCATTGTTCATGTTGTCTATTCCCAGTCTCCCTCCGTCTATCATTTATGCTGAGCCCAGCGGAAAGTAGTTGCTAGGTAACAATAACAATGTTGCATGGGAGAATTTGAGCGCGAATATTCACCATTGATTTTTGCGAGGGGGTTTCAATTCTCTTTTATTCTGTCCAATATTGTAGGCTGTAAACCGATCGCATATCAGTCCGGCAAATTGCAGGAGAGAATTTTAAAATTGACATCTACATTTATATTTCATTGATTATCATCAAAATTACTCAATTCTGATTGGTCGAGAACAGTACAATTAATCCCAAGGAGTACCTATTATTAAAGTTTCCATGACCACGGCGCGTAAGTTCGTAATTTTGTTGAATGTACTATAAATGAAAAATCGCACGACCTTCTCGTACAATTCGGGATTAATAGGTACTCGTGATTTTGAAAGTTCTCAGATTGCAGTCGCCTAAAGGCTCGTCTCGTGCAATTTTGAGAACTTTCAAAATCACTCGTACCTATTAATCTCGAATTATACTCGTGCGATTTCCTATACTAATTTTAGTTTTACTGCGATCATCTTACAGCCAGTACCCACCATGTCACAAAAGATAACCAGTAGCAGATCCTGTGCAGGGACCCAGCTCCGCCTCTTATTTCTGGACCAAACCCAAGCCCACGATGCCGAGGCGCCAAAAAGCGCGACAGGCCCGAAAAGTTTTTGAGACCACCCCCCCCCCCTCCTTAGCTCTTAAGGCCCTGACAAACGAGGGCATATTGTTGCAGACAAATTGTTGCCGACACAAATGTTACCCCGTTTGCCCGCGCGCGCAACATTTGTTGCGGACACAAAAAACGTTTCTGATTTTGTTCAGAAACATTTTGTGTCCGCAACAAATGTTTCCCAGTTTGCGCAGCATGGAAACAGTCATGAGCAACAATGTGTCCTCGTTTGCCAGGGCCTTAAGTCGGGATCTGCCACTCCTTCCGATAAATACTAGCTGTTGAACGCGATGTTCCACCCTAATACCCACCCTTTAAGAGGCTTTTAATTTAAGCGTCTCAAAGTCATAGAAATTTTACAATGTATTCTCCTAGTCAGTTCTTTTCAAATTCACAAAGTTCGCCTGAGTCCCTCGTCCCTGTGTTTCCAGTGAACTCTTAACTGACATTTACTTATAAACTCCAAATGAGACAAAGTTTCATTGGTGACAAGACCCTCAAGCTTTAGTTTAGTGACCAATTAATTCCTTTATTAAAACTGCAAAATAAATAATTCTTGGAGACAATTTTCCGCCGCTTATATTAAAAATTACTTTGCCCTTTTTTCCTTTACATTCAAAAAATAGTAAAAATTTCTTACTTCTTAAGAAACAAAAAATGCACTTCACATCTCCTCAAAACACACACTTTCGTATTACTTAGTTTCCAAATATCAAATTGAAAATTCAGGTTAAATATCTAAAATCAGTACCATTCACCAACACACTTTAATATCCAAAGTGAAGAAGCGAATTATTTCAAAACATCATGAGTTTGTGAAAATTTGCCTCTATTCACCACTTGTCCTGAAACGTCATGCGTTTTTCAAATTCACAAAATAAATAACTTTTCTAATGGATACTTGCTGATCTTAATACCTATTGACGCGTAAAATGTACGTTTTGCAAACAAAGCATCTAAGAAATTGTACAATAAGTCGACAAAATTCACGTCTTCAGTAGGTGCGGTGTATTACTTTTTTTGTTGAAGTAAAATATGTAAATAGATTTATCTGCCTCTAATAAATATTTTTTAAAATCTCAACTTATTATTTTAAAAAGTATTATCAGATTACTTATTGCTCTTACAATACCTGAACTCTAAAATTGAGTCTTAAATCTGCTTACAACTTATACAACACGCGCCAATTTCCAGCTAACCAGCGTTTGCAAACTTCTCCGCGGGCCCTGCCATATTGCTACTCCAAATGAAAATGTTCCTGCAAAACGTCTGTGCAATGAAATGCTGTTGACAATGGAAATTCTGGTCATCGTTAAACTATGCCTTCCAGTAATATGGGAACTCCGAACTTCAAGACAAAGCGAACGATTTGAGGTTTTTACTGCTGTCAGTTATAAGTTTGGTCGACATCCTACGGACTGAGGAAGTTTAAAAATTGACATTTGGAATGACTGCCAAATTAAACTCAGCCTAGAGCTGAGCGTGGCCTTTTGACTCTAGTGACCACACGGTTCTTTCTTTTTGAATGGTCCGCCACAAAGCTTCAAGGCAAGAAATTTAAACATAACGGTTGAAAAAGATCGCACGCGTCTTGAACCTCGGAATGCGAGTGTTATTGAAGGATTTGATAATGTGGAAAAACCTGAAATGCAACTGTTGAATCTGAACAGACCATTCAAGTTTTGATGACACTGGTAAACGTCACCCGACAAAATACACCACAAATTGAATAAGAAAACGTGAGACTAATATTAAAAATCTCATTGACCTTTAAATCATTTCAGAGTTCTTGTGAAGCCCCTCTGCGCCCATACTTTTTCCCAAAATGACCGCCCAGTTTCCATGGTCATAATATTCTTTCAACACCACTGCAGAAGGGATTCCCTCTTGAGCTAACCTCACCAGTTCACCAGCTCGGAAAACGTGATAGTACCTTTGAAAAAGCTTGCTTTTGAATTTCTTTTGTGAGGTTGTTGCGACTGGTGACGATGAAGAGGATGATGGTGATGGTGATGACGACGATGAACGAGTTGAAGATGAAAATGATGATGACGTCGATGAATACTCAGAATCTGCTGCGCACACCGCTTCAACCGGCTCTTGGCACCTGACCGTGGTATGTTGGAAAGTCTTCTTGCTATGGGCGACAAGCGAAGACCTTGCTCGGTCCCATTCCTCTGCAGCACTAGAGTCTGATGTCAGATAATCACTGGAACTAGAACTATCACTGTCCAAGTCACTTAAAGAGGCCAATGAATCAACGAGCCTCGCCATGACACCGAGGTTAACACCGTTCAGCTTTCTTGAACGTTCTCCCAACTGATCGTGGGCGTTGCCTCTTTCTTCTTTCATGCAAATTATGACGTCCGAAGACGCATGCTCTTCTGTTTCTTGTCTTGGGCTAAACTCGTCTTCAATCTCCTCACTATCAGGGAATGATTTGCCAAACTCGTGAACAAGATGCATGTGGTCTTTACTCGGGAACAACCTCTTTGCAATCAAAGAAAGAAACTCTACCTTTAAATACTTCTCCCTGTTTTCGGCAGAAAAGTAAGACATCAAAGCCGAAAACTTAGCGCCGAAATCTGTGTTGGTATCCACGGAAATATCTTTAGCTTGCTCCTTTGTTTGGGTGTTGTTGCTTGACAACTTCTGTGATTCGTCGTCATCAAAAATCTTCTTCATAAAAGAGTTAATAAATTTGGAAAGTTTCTTAACTGGGGTATCCTCAGCTTCCAGTCTGGAGGGAGCACCAGTTTCTTGCTTTCTGATACTCTCCAAAATAGTATATTTTGAAGTTTCTGTACTATGAACTTTCTCCTCCGACGAATCTTGATTACGATGTCTTGTTCGGTCGGCCCTTTCCTTGTGTTTTCGGTTGTGCGCGTGATCATAGCGTGAATTATCGAAAGAATACGCTCGACGGGCACGCCATGGCACATTGGATGCGCCTCTGTGACCTGGTGAATGGTGTCTTGGCCTTTCTGGCGTTGACATGCTTCTGCGCGCTAAAACTAACACAAAGGATAATCTTGTCGTTAGTTAAGATTAAGCTGGCAAAGTTTCGACCTTTCACGTTACGCTAATGACACTGACTGGCCATATAAAAATAGAGCTTTGCGCAACATTGTTTGGGGTGGGACTTGAGACAGGAATGGGGCTTGCTCTTACATATTTGCCGTGAGTCATGTCACACTCGCTCCAAACCACATTATTCTTGAGCCATACGTATTTGTGACTGTATTGTATTGTAGTGTATACAGGGGTATTAATTAATGTATTATCATTATTATTATTATTATTATTATTATTATTATTATTATCATTAAAGCCCTAACAGTGATCAGAACCTACTTTCTCCTCACAGTATCACCATTTCAGCCAACACACAGGTTATGAGAATAAAGAAAATGATCACTGAACATAAAGTGCCTTGATGTTTAACCAAATTCTCTGAACTAGAAGCATATGAAATATGAAAAGAACAGTTTAGAGGATATGCATGTTGATGAACACAATAAAAAATATGTTCAGTTGACAAATTCTTCTCAACACCTAGCATCATGAAATCTTGTGGTTTCCATCAATATTCACGTTTCATCCCAAATGAAACTTGAACTACAAAAAGAAAATGACTTTCATTACCTTTGTTCCGCTGATAATGTGTGTAGGGAACTAAAACATCTTGCCCATCAAACTAAGTAAAAGAATCAGAAGAATTATTGTTACTAATAACTTCATTTTTTTCTAAAACAACAGTCAACTGATGTCACCCAAAGGAGGACCAAGCAGAAAATCTAATAAGACTTAAAACTGAACTACAACAACTAAGAGTCTGGACAACAGAATGTCATGGAGGAAAGAAACTGAGGACCCTACCTCCTGGTCTATGCCAGGTTTCTATCTTTCCCAGCCTCTCTCATTGCCTCTTTAATTAAACACAGACTGCCTTATTAGTGGACTAAACACCCTCAACTGCAACATTATTTTTCCAGTTTCATGCCCCCCCCCCCCCCCCTCCCCCACTCCAATTCCTCTGGAATTCCAATATATCCTCATGTTTTCCTTGAACACTTTACCTTTACAACAGCCCCTGGATTGAGTGAAAACCAATCTCTCCTAGAACAACACCACTATGAAGGAAAGGTCTGACAAATTTGGATACTAAAACATTTTCAATACAATTTCAGTTGTTCTAAGGTGAGACAGATATGTAACTTTATCTAGTACACAAGTCAATATCCAGTGGATATTAAAATAATGGCCTCTCAGTTTTGGCGCTCATTGTAGCCTCATAACCAAACTTAATGCAAATGTTCTAAACCTACTTTTGTACTGAAGAAATTACAAACCTTTCTCTCATCCTGCTCAAAAGCCCAAACATAGACCAGCATCCTCCCCCCAGGACGTAGTATCCTATAAAGTTCTTCAAGTGCTTTTGTGCGTCTCTTAACAGAAGCGAAATGATGAATGACACCCACAGAGATTACAGCATCAAAACAACTGTCCCTGAAAGAGAGGTCTTGGTTGTCACATGCCACAACATTATGGCCTCTCTTTGCCGCAATTTTACCAAATTCTGTGCAGATGTCAGATCCAATGCCAAAAGATTCTGGAGCAAGACCCAAGTACTTCCCTGTCCCACAACCTGACAAGAAACGACAGAGTATCCTTTGAGAAAAATCTCAGAAGAAGGAAAGTATTGTTTAATAATCACCTGGCTTGATATTTTACTGTTGACCTGGGTGGTTCTCATACACCTCAATAACATCAAATTACAGTGTCAGAGTCCCAAAACCGAACTCTCTTTAAGAGGTTCTCATTAGCATATCAACCATTTTGAGGGTAAAGCATGTTAGATTCAGCCCTTAAAGTCTACAGGTATATGAACATACAGTGTGGCTGCCAAATACATGGTTTTTATAGGCAGTTAGGTAAAGGAAGTGTAGGTATAAAAGTACGTGAAATAAGTGAAATATATAAGTACAAATAAGACTTAAGGCAAGCTGGTTTGTAATGACACTATAAAAAAAGAAAGTAAATAAACATTATCATTCATTTTTAGCCACCAGATTGTCCTTACAGTTCAGTTTCTTTTTCTTTCTCTCTTTTTTTCTTTGAGGGTTTGTTTCAGTCTGGTTAAATGGGACATATTTAATTTATTGTGTTCACCTGATTCAGTTGCCAACCCAAAACCTGAGCAGCTTTTCCCAGCTAATTTCAAGTTTCTTTGGGTTTGAAATTGGCAGTGTTGAGCTATTACTATTGTTGGAGGACCTTTTTAATTGTAGTTTGTGCAAGCTGCTTATAGAGAAATTTTACATTACCGTAACTTAATGATTAATGAGGACTCACGTGATCACTATGTTATGTGTGGTACTGATTAAACTTGAGAATTGCTGTAATTTTCTCAGTAATATAAAAGTCTTCACGCTGCCCACTAGTTCAGCAGAGCAATTAACTTGTTTTTCAAAGGGCATGATTATTAGGAATTAAGTTGGTGAAGGATTTCAATTGTTATGCCAGCATGAGACAAGTGTGCAAAAAAAATTCTTGAGAGCCTATGACAGGCTAGCAGAGGCACAACAACTCAAAAGCTTATTAAAAACTTAAAGAGAATATTATTTTCTCCAAGTACATCCAATCAGAGTGTGGCTCAAACAAGCACCACTTAAAAACAAGAACAACAATATTTCTTAAAACTCTACTGACACAGAAAAATTTTCGACTTGTTGTATACAGTGCTCTCTTTGAAACTGAGGAAAAAATATGTGCAAGGATGTGACACATTTTCAACATATACATGTATAAGCTTATTGAGATAAATTTGATTTTAAGATCATTTTTTTAAAAATCATCAATAAACTAAGGCGTTCACTGTTTAAAAAATACAAAATCAGTGAAACAAAATCGTTGACTCCTACAACGAGATACATAATTACCATACCACCCTTTGTTCACTCTTTTCGATTTCTCAGTCAATCGGAAAATAAATATTTCTGAGTATTTACTAACTTACCCACATCAGCAATAAGACTGCCCAGTGGCAGTGAGAAAAGGAATTCTTCTACTCGAGGCCAAGCTTTGTGGTGAGATCCAACGAAATGAGGTGCTATTTTATCGTAGACATCGCAAACGTGATGTTTCTCTAGATCTTCCGGAGACGCAAACTGAGACATTTACCGCAATAACACTCTCACTTCGAGGCTCTTTGGACAACTAAAACTGCATGCGATTCGTCGTACAAGGAACTTCGTCCAATCTGAAGCAAAGACAATATTTTACATTAAAAACACAAGCAGAATACAAGCTTGCGCTTATTAAAAGCGCTGTGACTCTTGTTTAGAATGAACGTCACTTTCTCGTCGATCCCGAATATACTCCACGCTGACGTAGGTAAGTGCGGGAAAAACTTAGTGATGCGCAACAGGATAACACTTAAGTTACCACAGAAGAAGAATCGAACGTATAATCATGAACGTTTTGCAATAAGAATATCCTGCACCTCCAGTGTCAGTGTCGGTTGAACAGACAAAAACTGCGATTTCTCTATTTTAAAAAGCTTAAGAGAGTACATCACGAAAGGTAAATTATACTGAATTGATTGACTCAATTATAAACATTTTCCGTACATCGATTCAGAAAAGTTTTCCGAGCTTTTCAGCTAAGAGTGATGACCTCGCTTGTCGCAGCTTGGCTCGCTTTTGAATAAACTTTAGCTGAAGGGACAACAAAAGAGAAAATTTTCCATTCTATTGTGGTCATTGTGTCTCGATCATATCACCATCCACAGAAACTAATTTGCAAATGAAAGCCATAACGTGCTCTGGGGACAATGTGCAGTTTCAAAAGTGCTGCAATGGAAAAAAAGCTGTAAAAATAAAGACAAAACTTGGATTGTAAGATGGCATTACTTACTGATTCTATCTGGTTGCTTCCAAGCAACGCCGCCGTCAAATAAGCAATCTTACCCCGGGTTTTAGCTTGGAAGTGATCCATACCACATTTACCTCTATCAAATCACCAGCTGCTAAGGGAAAATCCATAGATTTACGCACAGACAAATATTTACATATCAATGAGGTGTTGAAGTGAATAATATTTTTAAAAGGCATGATTGAATGCATCAAAAAGGACCACGTGGTCAGTCATAACCCTGGTTACCCTTTTAGTCGACTAGGTAACCACGCAAAAAGCCTCTGGCACCCAGGGTAAGGCGGTCGGTTTCAAACAAATGTGACTTTTTAGCGGAGCTCCGCGTGCCGAAGGTGATGGCAACCTATTGATACTAGTCAAGTTATAAGTCGAGTTACAATAGTTTGACCAATTAGTTATAAATTTCAACCTCAGAGAAGAATACTTGATAAAACGAAGACTGATCCTCGCAGCTGTGAACGCAATTTAAGCAATTGCGTAAAGAAGCTTGAAAAAAAATTCAGGACTTCAACGGGGTTTGAACCAATGATCTCGCGATACCGGTGCGATGCTCTAACCAACTGACCTATGAAGCCACTGACGCCAGGAGCTGGTCAATTGTAGGTTCATATGTTCCTGTGAGAGAGATGAATGTGGATGATATCATGAGTGATACATATATATATATAGAGAGAGAGTCAGTTAAGTAAGTCCCTTGAACTAACAGCGTAGCACCTCCAGAATGATCGCAAATGTATTCACAGTCCGAGTTGAGGAGAAATTTTGAAAGAGAGTTAAGGGAAACCCAACACTGGACAACTTCTGGAGAAATTGAAAAACTGTAATTGCCCTGAGCGGGATTTGAACCCACATCCCCCTGATCACTACTCGAGGGAGTGTGATGACCACTATACTATCAGGACAACCATCCTGGCAAAATGGCTGATAAATCACTTAATGTGTGGCATTTTTCCGTGGTACTCCCTAAAACAACCTTATAAAATGACAATGATTATTAATGATGGTAATGGTGTAATATGCCCGTGAGAATGAAGATATGCTAGTTGCTTGGCAACGGGCGAAAGGACATCTGAAAAGAAATCAGTTGTCATTATGTTATCCCTTATTTTTAGAAGCAGATCCAATAAGTATACATTTTATATGTTTAACATGCATATATTTATTTTATCTTCACTACAGTAGACTCAACTGATCAATATATAATATAGACATATTTAGGTTTTAGCCCTTTTTAATTTATGTGTATTATATTTGTTCTTAGTTTTTTTCAGCACGTGCTGCACTTTGTTTTTAGCTTGTCAAACACATATATCATGCGGAGCCTCTGGCTCGCCATCGGGAGACGTTAAATAAATTATCGTTATCGTTAGTTTAGCACTACCATAACAACTGCCTGTTGTAATCGCTTAGCCGTGAATTGTTTTAAAAGATTATAAGTAATCAATTTTCTGTTTATGATGTAATCATGTTCCCAGTGTTTTCCCTCTCACGTAACCCTTCTCTTATCATTCTTTAAGAAACTGTATATAAGGTATTAAAATCATATATTACATCGTTCTCCTTCCTTCCTAAAATTGTAATTACTGTTTTAATCCTTTGTATTTTTATACTATAATTTCGCGTCTTTCCCTGGTTCGTATAATATATATTTATCATAATTCAGGTGGGGGCCTGGATCTTGTAAGCCACCCGGCGCGGCCTCTAGTCTTGTCCTCCTCGACACCAATATATTTTCCAAATCGATTTCTTTGTATTGTTATATGTGGGTTGAATTTGTTGCTTGTTCTCCACTGTGCTAAATAAATAAATCAATGATATTTACCCAGGAAGCTCCACTCACCGCGAAGTGGTTTTCAGGGAAGTCCTGCATCCGGATCGAATTGGAATTTGGAAGTGTTGGTTTTTGGGGAGAGGGGAAAACCGGAGTACCCGGAAAAAAACCTCTCGGAGCAGAGTAGAGAACCAACAACAAACTCAACCCACATATGACGTCGAGTCCAGGAATCGAACCTAGGCCACATTGGTGGGAGGCGAGTACTCTCACCACTGCCCCAACCCTGCTCCTTGAGGTTTTCGGCTCCGAGTACTCCAGTTTTCCCTTCCAAGGCTCCTCCTTCCAGTTCCCAGATGACACTGGGAAACGAGGTTGCAACATTCGCCCGATCAGAGCGAATCGCTCGAATCTTCAGCTTTCTGAATAATTTGAGTCGTCGTCGTAGCATTCTCTCTTCAGAGCGTTGTTTCTCTCATAACAGCTGCTTTATACAATGATCTGTCCTGTCATGAATTTTCAGTTTCACACTTTTTGCACTTTTGCAAATCAAAATGTAAGTGGTTGAAAACAATACGATGGTCACAAACGGGGAAATAAAGTCACAATGTAACTGAATGACAGAAGAAAACAAGTAAGGCGTTTTAATCTACGGTTTATTTCAAAGTGTTTGCAGGAATAAAGTTCTCGTACTCGACTGAACAGCCTTTCTGTAGCTATCACAAACTTCTAACTAAGCTTGGCCCTCACTTCTCAGTTTAGCCTTTGACGACCTCGTCTTATCCCAAAACGCCTTTGACTGGAGTTACATGGCAAAATCCGCCTTTACTGTAGGGAAAAAGGACATACAATGGCTATTAATAAAAGAATTCTTATTGAGCTGCAACTGAGATCCAGTGGAAAATTATCAGACAAGCCGGATCAGTTGCTGATCATGACAGGCGTGTTGAGAATATGCAGCTTATTCCACTAGAAATCTCTAAACGTGACTCAACTCAGCTTGCAGAGGATATAGATTAAACTGCAGAAAACATATGGTTACATGCATTAAAGATCAAGAATAAATGTAATAATATCTAAATAGATAGTAAGTAGGGATCATCCAAATAGCAGAGGCCAATCGAGTGGATAATCCCAATAGAATACACGTTACACACATCAAGTAAATTAGGACTCGTCAATGAACTTTTTAATGCAATACCACAAATGATGCTAAGCGTTATGCACTGGTCTGGGTGTTGACAAAATGTTGTAACACTGAGGAATCGAGCGAACAAGCCAGGGCACGCTCATACCTTTAACTCGGATTTTTCGAGTGTTAAAGAGAAGGACAGATTTTGCAGCTTCATGGTTTCTGGATTATTCGTATCTACCCTGTCTATAGGAGTATACACTGTTTATATTATTACTTCCATCTTGTCTGTTCCAGTTTGTACGTTTCTTAGTGGAAAATTGTTCCAGATCAGGCCAGACTAAGATCTACCAAAGAACTTACCATTTATGTGGCTTACAGCACAGAAGAGTCGCCGGATCATGTAAACAGATAACGCAATTCAGGCCTTTGCGCCCCCCAGAGAGTGTCCTCGGAGACTGCCGAGCAAATTCGGAAAAAAGAAAGAAAACAAATTGTCATCAAGTTTCATGTCTATTTTTGTCTTCAGCGTGCTTTGCAAAGATCGCCAGCACGCAATCTCAGGATGACTGAGACTGTTTAGTATAACTTGCTTCACAGCATAAAAACGATTGCTAAAAATGTGGTTTGGTTCCTGTTCCTTGATCATCATGGGATCTTGATAAACGTATTTGCCTAAAATATCGGAACCAATGATGAATTCCGATTGCGTATCATCACAAAACTTACGATCATCACCCAATCACAGTTGATACAGGTGGTTGAACACGTTTCGAGTTAATCATTTTTCTGCAATCGTTTGCAATCTCAAGACGATGTAAGACGACTGGTCACTTTCATGTTAGAGTCTTACCTCGGATTCATCGCCCTCATAAAGTTGACGAAACCGTTCTCGCAAATTCAAGGCCATTGTAGTGGAAACAAGGCAAAAAAAGACAAGAACCATAAGCGTATTCATAATGTCTGAAAGAAAAAACACTCTTCATATCGGTAACTGACAATTAAGTTGCGAACTTTTTGTTGTGAACACATTTTTTTGTATTTACCGTGAACTGAAGCTCTTCCGAAATACAAAAAGGACCCAATATTCCTCTCTCAAGTGTTTAAGAAAGCTGAATGTGTGTTTCAGAATCTCCTTGCTTCCTTTTATGCATGGGTGAATTCGTGTTTGTTTTTCCATCCTGTTCAATTTTTTTAGGCTTTGAATGACGCCAACCTCCGTGTTTCTAGTTTAAAGAGAACCAAAAGGTCTGACGTTCAATGTCCGTGTTACGAAGATCAGTTGAGCGAATCCGACAAGGTCTCGCTCAATATATAGTCTTCAGCAAATACGCTTGCAGAAAGTTAAGAAAGTGTCTAAGATATTGAAATCGTTTCTCTTTCTTTCTTGCTTTTTACAGGCATAACTACTTCTTAGGAAACAATGCGTATCTGAACGATTTTGTTTACTAATTACTCAATGAGTGCATGAACACATTGGAGCGTGGGAACGAAACTTCTCAAGGGCACGGTATTTACGTTTCGCTTCCCATGCATACGGTTTAACCGACAAAATGAGACGAACACGGAAAATGTCACCACATCTTATTGACGTAAGACACCCACACAAACCAATCCTCAAATTATTAAACATTTTTTGGGAGAAAGAATAAGTTAACGTTTACTCGTTGTCCATACTTGCAGAACTGGTTCAAAAGGGTAGCAGCCTGCGGTCTGCCCAAGTACGATGAACTTGCATTGTTGGCATAGTGGGTTTTAAGAGATTCATTCCCACTTTGAAGGGGGGAGGGGGGGGGAGGAAAATGACACCACATCTTAATGACGTAAGACACCTATACAAACCAACCCTCAAATTATTAAACATTTTTTGGGAGAAAGCATAAGTTATAAAGCATAAGCTTAAGTTTCTCCAACAAGTCACAATTAATGATAATCAAGTTAGCCAGGTCACCACCGCAAAATCACTTGGAGTGGCCATCGATAACAACCTCAAAGTCACATCGATAAACCAACAAAGAAGGTCGCTTCTGACATTGAGGCTATAAAACGAATAAGGCATCTTGTCCTTCAAACGACCTTGCATCTAATATATCAAGCTCTGATTCAGCCACATTTTGACTATTGCAATATTGTTTGGGGAAACTGCGGGAAAAACTTTGCAGAACAAGGTACGAAAACTACAAAAGAGCAGCCGTGTTTTGACTTCAATTATTCAAATTATGACACTGATGCTGGTCACTTGTTTGAGCTTCTGGGATGGAAAAACCTAGCTTCTCAGCAGCAAATACAAAGAGCCACAATGGTCTATAAGTCTCTGTTCGGTTTAGCTCCAGACTATTTGAAAGGCGAGAAACTGCGTATAACCTAAGAGACTCTGAGAATAAGCTTGATGTTCCACTGCCGCCCACAAACTATTATAAAAATAGCTTCAGCTATAGTGGCGCCACTCTATGGAACTCTATCTATCTATCTATCTATCTATCTATCTATCTATCTATCTATCTATCTATCTATCTATCTCTCTCTCTCTCTCTCTCTCTCTCTCTATCTATCTATCTATCTATCTATCTATCTATCTATCTATCTATCTAACGTTTACTCGTTGTCCATACCTGTAGAACTTGAAATGGGTTCAAAATGGTAGCAGCCTGCGGTCTGCCCAAGTACGATGAACTTGCGTTGTTGGCATAGTGGGTTTAAGAGATTCATTCCCAATTTGAAGGGGGCAGGGGGGGAGGTATTAATTATATCGAAAATTGATTTCTTTGCACTGTGAACGTCATCAAGACGTGGCGATGACGGCAGTTTAACTTAAAAATAACGTCTTTAATTCGGCAATAATATTATGTAATCTCGGATTTCTCGGACCCTCCAGAACCTTAAAATCCCTCAAAATATACCTAGAGGAATAATCAGGACCAAGAAATAATATAAAGTCTTAAAAAAGTGCATAAAGAATTTAGGGAGTTTCCCAACAAATAAAAAAACGGTAGGTCACCAGAATTAGTTTTTCAGTTAATTTACAAAAACTCTACTAATTGGGGAGACTGTTAATCAAATAAACTCTAAACTAAATCAAATGTTGGTTTTTGAAGAGAGGGGAAAACCGGAGTACCCGGAGAAAAACCTCTCGGAGCAGAGTAGAGAACCAACAAACTCAGCCCACTTATGACGCCGAGTCCGGGAATCGAACCCGGGACACATTGGTGGAAGGCGAGCGCTCTCACCACTGCGCCAACCCTGCTATTCGCCTTGACAAGTACCTCCCCCTAAATGTAAAAAAGATGATGCTGCAATCTCGACACACACTCCCTAATTTTAATAGCTTATTGTGGGCAGTAACATTAGGAAAGAGTAACAACATAAGCAACAGACACATCATTTTCCAAACCTTTGTGCGTTTTATTGCTCTACGTGTACCTTGTACTTTAGTTTGGACCGACCAGTGAGCCTGTGGTTC
>OX419341.1:29079399-29094399 GCA_948470475.1 Galaxea fascicularis | reverse complement strand
TATTCCCTTTATTTTTCCTTGGCTTTGACGAAGAAAAGGGACACGATCTTTTTTCTTTTTCGAAGACATTTGTACATCGCGCGTGTTTTGTGAAACAAACATACATGTGTTTCCCTGTCACGTAACCTCTCCTTATTTGACAACACAATGACAGGAAGTTGTCAGCAGCTAATTAGAATAATTAAGACGGCAAAATTGTTTTCGCTCAATAACTTCCCGTACGAAAAACATTTTTTGGTGGAATTTTTTTTACGTGAAAACTACTCCCAAGATCTATCGAAACATATAGAAATCCAAAATTATGAAAAACGCTCAATTTTGGGTTGGCTGATACCTTAAAAGAGTTCTAAATCTACAGAAAAAGTGAGAAAATAAGTAAATAAGAAATAAATATATAAATATAATTATTTTTTTTAAATCCTCCTACAATGTAGTTATCTTCTCTTCATAATCTTGTACCCAGATGTCTTGGGGATAGAGATTAGGCCAAATCAAATCATTTGATTCAGCAGCTGAGAAAAGCAACATTTGAATCAATGAAATTGATGGGTTGACCCAAATATTAACTGGTTCACTTGCATAGTGCGCCTACAGTAATGCATAAAGATGCATAAATTATTTAAATTATTTTCTGACCCACATGATCCAGCACTTTCGCGATACACATTTAATTCAAGGCATTTAATACGACATCTGAATTAACGTCGAATTTATAGCTAAACTACAGAATACAGGGCCACTTATTTACATACTATTGAATAACAATGGTGCCCATTGTTATATGCTTCGTTCTACAAAAGCCTCCGACACATGTAAATGAGGTGGACCAAAGTGGCCCTGTATTCTGTAGTTGCTCCTTTAATTTATTTGGGTCGACCCAAATAGGCATTTGATTCGGCGCGTCGAAATGTAAGCTTAAGTGTTAAATGAGTTTACCTTTGTAACCAGATGTTGACACAGTATTCAGCACAGTCTGTGGAAGAAGTTGTCACCACCTTAAATAAAATCTTATACAGCAATGAAGAGATGTTTGGTTTAATCATGTCCTCTTCACTCAAGACACCACAAGCATAAAGTCTCCTTTCCAGGGGTAACACCATTGTTGGGTTTAAAGATTTATAAAATTCAAGCGTCATTTTCAAGCCTTTGACGCCAGAACCCGCTTTCCCAAGAATGCGGATGACTTCATTAATCACATACTGATGTTTGCGTGGACATCGGACAGCCATATCGAGTAAAATATACACAGATCGAGAGTCAAATTCACTGTCGTTTGTTAGCTCAGCATCCGCCATTTTTGACTCGTAGGTACTTCATGTATCCCCTATTAGTATATACCACACATGAATGGTACTTTTCGCGCGTTCTGATTGGTTACACGGAGGTGATTAGCATTCCGGAGAGGAAATTTATTTGAATACACGCTAGTCATTCAGCTTGTGTGGTATATACTAATATCCACTCTATCCACCTCCACTTCGGTAAATAATTGTCATATATTGTAAAATGTTTGTACAAAGTATTTAATAAAGGTGAACTTGAAGTTGAAAGTTGAACAAGAAAGTAACGTCGCTCTTGAAAACAGAGTTCTCAGTATTTGCTTTGCTGAAAACAAGGAATTTATATTTCTAGCTTGAGGAAGTAAGACAGTGATTTTGGAAAAAAGGAAACATTTTAGTCATCAAATAATTAAAAGTGAATAAGAAAATTTCAAGATTATGACTGAGGTTTACATTTTGATGATCAGAAAAGGGGGGCACACGGCATTCGATCGTGCTTACTAGAATTCCCGTTGGTCCCCACACTGCCGCGTGAAATATAAATACAAACCAGAATGAACATGCCACGGTTCTGACAAGAGAGCCGTGTTAACGTGTTAATTGCATGCGCGGTGTTGTTTCGCTGAGAAAACTAAGAAAAATTCATGAAATGCGATACTAATTGCACGCACTGAAAAAATGTATGTGTAATTAGCCTGTGTCAAAATCAAGGGCACCTTTGATCTTCTCACTGCACGGTGAAATAAACAACACTTAACTGCCAAAAAATTCCAAAAGCAACATGGACAATTCTAACAAGAGAGCTGCGTTAAGGTGTTAATTGCGTAGAGTTCTGGCAAACCGAATATTTTTTCATCGTACAGCTAGTGCGTTGTGAATTTTTCAATACAGTATAAAAAGAGTGATACATACGGCAGAGCCATAAGTTCATGCATTTTTGGTCGCGTTCTGTTAAAGGTCATTTTGAAACTCTTGGTGTGGTGTCTCCTTGCTGAACAACAAAGATCAGACTGAGACTTTGCAGGTTAGCTCTTACTTTGTTATTATTTGAATAAGTATGAATTTGTGTTTCCAAGTTATTGGCTGTAACATCAAATGAACGCTAGTGCTTAAAGTTTTCTTCAGAATTTGCAATTGCTCATTAACCTTGAATCTCGTTAGCAAATGATGTCCGGCGGCTTCAGTTGTTTCGAGATAAATGAACATGACGTGTACTTCGTACGATAATTTGTTTGACAAAAAAGCAACATTCCTTATCAAGACAGTCGAGTGTACATAAGTAGTTGGTTTATTTCTGTATTTCCCGTTGGATTTCGTAAAGGCTGGATGAAATTAAAAAGGTTCACTATGACTAGCGCCTCCAAAGGCGTTCGGTAAACATCACTGGTTTCGGGAGGTGCGGCCTAGCTGGCTTTGTCTTCACTTGTTTCTTTGAACGAAAAAGTGACGATACACGGACGGTAACCCTGGCCCGTAACCCATTTTCACCTCAGGCAAGGTAAGGGTAAATTGAGTGGTGTAAACTGTCAAAGGTTGCCTTACCTTGTCAATTTAATTTTCGGTTTTGGGACCACGTTTAGATGTTGTCCCGTTTTTGAAAATATCGGTAAGGCAAGGACGAAAACCGGCACCTTGCCCTTAAAATGGAACGTGTAAACGTTCCTGCTTGCCTAGAAGGTAACTTTTGATCATTCTGCGCATGTTCTGATAACAGCGCTACTTCTCTTGGGTGAAGGTACTGTCAGCCATTTTAAACCAGTCATCGGACTGAGGATTTATCTAGAGGTTTCTTTCCCTTGGAGGGTTAATCAATATTAATCAATGTTAATCTTGGTGAACGCGAGCAACAATAGTTTTTTCCTTCCGCAGTTGCGCTATCTAATGAAATGTTCTTTCTTCCTCGATTCCTCACTTATCTGGTACTTTATTTCACGTTGTCGACGTTTCTGCTCGGTTTTGTTTGATTTCCTTGGTACAGAGGTTTCGAACATCAACAATCCCGTGGACGCCATCTTGAATTAGCACAATGCGCATGCTCACTTACAAATCTAAGCCTTGCCTGGAACAAAATAGCCTTGCCTAGAACAAATCAAGCAAGGGTGAAACGGTACATGTGTAAACAATCCTTGCCTTACCAAAATGTTAGCTACCCTTGCCAGTTTTTATCCTTGCCATGTCGTTTTTTTCTGTAGTGTAAATGGGGTTTTAGTGACTGGTCCTGCGGGGAACAGTGAATTTGTTTCCCGATAATCTGGAATCATTGAGATTCGAGGGAAACAAAATTCACTGTTCCTCAAGGGACCAGTCATTAAGTGACTTGCCATATAGCAAAACGGATCAAACCGGTGGAAAACAAATGCAAATTTTGAAAAACGCGCTGCGATTCCAGCGACAACATCAGGCCACCTTCAACTACACGCTCTGATCACGTGCAACACCGGTCAACATTTTGCGGGTAACAGTGAATTGTTTCTCGTTTTTGAAGTCATATTTTCGTAATGTTGCCCGTTCATGGCATTTGGCGGTAAAAAGTTTCATTGTTAGATGTCATGTGTCCATAAACTTGCCAATAAATGGGCGCGCTGAAGCAGGAAAAGCGCCAACTATATAACACTATGTTGTTATCATGGCGTCAAAATTGATTTCTATCACTCAAAATGCGGTGACCCTGCTACATATGACTTTTATTGTGCTTGCCTGACGAATCGCTTTTTCTTATTTTTCTAGGTGAAAATCAGAAGTTATGAAAGGCGCGCGACTGAGGAACACGAATCACAAGAATGTTCCACTCTCTTCTCAGATTCCTTTCCTTTTCCTTTCATTTTAATAGGACAACGCAACTGATCCACAAAGATGTTTTAATAAAAAGCGCACAGATTGTTTCAAATCAAGTGAAAAATTAAGGGTGTTCCTTATTTGCAGGTTCAGCTAGTAAAACAACTTTTTGTCTATTTCGGGAATATTTCTGGAAATAGCGGCGTTTCGTTTACAAACATTGACGTCAAATTTCGTTTGATAATCAAATTTGCCAGCCACCGACAATAGCATGTATTGTTTCAACAGTCAATAAACCTCTGGTTGGCACATTAATAACAATAGGTGACGTAACGAGAAACATAGCCATAATGATAATAATAACAATAATAATAATAACATTTAAAATAATAGAAGTAGGTTATTTTCACACCTCTGGCAGTTAAAAACTGAATAAACAGTGCAAAACATGATTTACAAAATTGGATACTAATAATTATTATTTAATAAGTCTATCTACAATAATAAGTATTACAATAATATTTGGAATCACGAAAACCTAAAGATAAAAAAGTCATTTGCTCTCTTTGTCCTTTTCATTGTTGTACTGGCTTTAGTATTTCCTGATCTTAACTGATTATAACTCGCTGCCGAGCTAAGAAAGATTTAGGGTGCTTCTCATTCCTCATATCAGCCATCAACTTTTCACATATGAAAATCCTGCGATCTGCTAAATATCAAACTTGCTTGATCTAGGGATTGTTGGTAACTAGAGTTTCGAAATATTATTAAGATTCTTCTTTGTATAGATTAAATAGCGTCAGAAAGGTAAGACCGATCTGATATTATGTGTATACCTTGAGCATGTCCTCTGGCATGACTCCTGCGCACTTTAACAACCTAAAAGAGCGTGAGTGTTCCATTAGGTCATCGCTAATTATATTTCCTAAAAGCTTATACGTTCCTACTCGCTCTACTTATTGATTTCCAACACTTATAGGTCGCACTGCAGTAATCGAATTCTTCATGCAACTTACGTACAATTAATTTTTTTGGGATTTAGTTTCATCTTGTGTTCTATACAATAGCCGTGGATTTCTCTGACCACTACATCTAGCATAGTAATAGAGTACTAGTCTCCTGGAATAATCTTGAATACAGTAGAAGCACATGAGATGGCGTTCTAAACTTCAGCCCAATCCTCAGTTGTAATCCAAGATCCAAACCCTCTCCAGTTGCTCGTACAGTTCTACCTTCTATGAACTTTTTGTATTTTTTTTTACTGCTTTATTGGGTACTCCTCCTGTAATGCATAATATAAATATATAAAACAACACAGGAAGAAAAGAAAAGAACCCAAAGGGGGAGGGGGGGGGGTTAAACGGGACTAACGTCCCATGAGAGGCACCGCCCCTAAATTAAGACCTAGGTTAAAACAAAAATAGAAAAATGACAATGGTAATGATAATAAATCACAGTGGCATGGGCACGTAGCACTGGAGTCCACGTGCAGGGGTGATTCATTTCATATACCTGCGACAGGTGAGTGCTCATTAATTTGAGAACAAAAAGTTGAAAGGCAGTAGGCGAGGAAAAACTAGTTAGGGGTGCTAGCTTACAAACATAGTTCCATAGTTCAACAATTCTGTGAAAAGTACGAGGCCTGGAAAGTTGATTTTTTGCAAAAAGGGGTGCGTAGATTAAAGGAGTTACTTAGTTTAGTACGACCATGGGAAACAAAAGATAATTCAGAACATCTAAATCTGTTCAGTACTACAGTAAAGACATTTGTAAAAAAAAAAATCAAATCTTTGTAATTGAGTTCACGATCTAGAGAAAGAGGAAGTAAGTCTAGCAAAATCAGCTGCTCTTTGTACGACATCTCGCCTCTGCACATACGTAAAATCCATCTTCTTGCACGTCTCTGCACCTGCTCCACCTTAGCATTCAAAAAGTATGGAATGATATTGAGGTGGATGGCTGTTCAACAGCTGAGCGCGCTAGGACAGTGTAGTTGTCCGATGAGCCGAGCTTGGGTTCTCTCTGAAGATCGAAGGTGTGGAGTTTATTAGTAAAAAAAACAGTCAAGTATCCCAGAGTCTCTTGTGTTGAAGTGAACTAGCTGCTTTAAGGTAGCTGCTTCAAAACTATAACGTTGAGACTGAGATGGAGACAAGCATATTCCCGCCGACATGTACAGGAATTGCTAAACGGAACAGCTTTTGGGGTTTTCAGCCTTTCATGCACAATCGCTCAAAAAAAATTTCAAGTACTTAGAAAAACACTAAGCTTAAATTTGTTTTAGAGCAAAACTACTGCCGTTGCCAAACTTTTGAACTGTTAAATTTCAATGTGAGTGCTTCTCTCTCCACCCATTCATTTTTGGCATCCGTCCTTATGTTTATTATTCATTCCTTTAGCAAAATTAATTTATGCGGCACAGCCTCAAATATTGATTTTATCAATTAGCAATTACCAATTTATCTTCAGTAGATATTTGGTAATGGCATTTGCCAGTGAAATACAGTAAAAACCCACATAAAAAAAACATGTTTTGGGAATTCAGACTGAACTTGTGCTTATTTATCAAAATCAGCCTGGCCTGAAAGTGTTCCTTAAGGTTTTCTTAAAATTGTTTCTAAAAATTAAACAGTGAAAAAAGACTACCGACACTCAACAGATCAAATAATTAGAATATAAGAACGTTCTCTGGTAAAAAGGTTTAAAACATAAGCTTTCGGCTATCAGTCTATAGCCTTTAACGAATGAAGAAATGTAAGCGCGCAAACGGAATATATACAGAAAGGGGTGCGAAAATTTTTTTATTAAAGTATAATACAAAAAGAGGTGTGAAAAAGGAAAGAAAAATAAAATGTAAAAAAGGTCTAATTACAATAAAATGGAGTATTGCCTAGGCAATATTAACTGATAAAGATAATTATATGAGATAATGTTAAAGTACAAAATTCTTATTAATTAGTCGATGGAACTAACTTTAACTTGGCAATAATACCACCTTGGGGGGGAGGGGTAGCAGTTCTGGTGATACACAACTACAATCTCAGCAAAAGTCAATCAAATTAAATATCTAACTCAGCAACTCATGCCATCCAACTTTTTATATAAGAACAATTTTTATTTTTTAGGCTGAATGTGTTCTTATGTCTTTAGTACTTTTTTAAGTTTAACCAAATTTTAGCCTGAGTGTTCTTAATCCACTTGTTTTTACCGTAAAGAGGTGCAGGTCGCCTAAGTAATTTTGGCACTTCGCCTTTTGACTGACACACAAATACCCAACACTTGCATAGTCACTATATAGCCATTGAATCCCGGTTCAAACGTCCCATTTCACATGTGCCGAATTTAATTCCTATTTCACTCCACTAAAATAATTAAATACGGCATTTCACTCAGACGTCGAATTTATCTCCATCCCGTCAATATTCCCAGTCTCCTCTCGGATAGCCTGTAATCAAATATGGTAGACACCATGTTGTTGGTGAAGTCGACGAAAACTCAGTTCGTTTTATTCAACATGTGATTCGTAACATCAGAACACGCAGGTTAATGATGCAATCAACCATCAGCAACTTTATCGCTTGACGAAGAGTTCTGCTGAGCGTTTGTGGCTTATGTCACAATATACCACAGATTCTCTATTTCTTCCCAGGAGCGTCCTCTTCGTTTTCGAAAACCAAGCCTGACCTCATACAAACAAGTATATTTTGCCTCCTAGATCTGTTTCGTTGCACGAATAGCGACTAAAATACAGAAATTCCACGATATTGAGATGAACCCATAGAAAGCACTTGGAATTACTGTATTGTCATTTTTGACGTCAGTTGGATATTTGTTTACAATTCGCTATTGTCCTTTTTGTGGGACCTAATTTCCTGAAAATACTACAGAGAACCTTAATTATGGTAAAAGACAAACGTCAACCACTCCTGTCTCATCGTTTGCAATTCCAAAAAAAACTAAAATGGAATTTTTGGTTCGCGTGAGGCTGTAATATCTCTTTGTCTCTGCAAACATCGATTGAAAAAGTCGAATGTGTATCCACCTTTCATTGAAGACCCTAAGAAAAATTGCAAAAGATTTCCATGAACATAAAACAACGAAAACGACGCAGTCAGACTCAACTTTGTTTCGGGACTGCTCTTTATTACAAAATTCCACTGTGCTTTATCAAAGACAAGCGTCAAACGCCGTTTCTGATGACTTATAAAATCAAAACTAGTACTTTTACTACAGAGAAAACGGAGTAAATCCTAACGTTTCTGAGAAATTCTAATCTGCTCGATTTCACGGAAAAATAGAGGAAAATCGTGGTCACGTGATTCCCCTTACGAAAACAAATATGGGAGTTTTTTACCATCTTCCTACGCATCAAATTTCACGAGAATTCAAAAGACAATTGCTTCAGCCGAACTAGAATTTCATATCGTAGGGAAATGAAACGACTGTTATTCTCGAAACGGTTTGTTGTTGGCTGTTGTGTAAAGAGCTTTCCAAGTTTCCAGCTAAAATAAACGAAATAAAAAAAGGAAATTCTATTCGAAAATTAAACAATTAGTTTAAACAATTCATCTTTAAGGAGCATCACTTCGAGTGATTCACAACCTTACCTATTTGTTAATTAAATTTTTAGAGAAACCCACCATAATTTTAAAGTTGTGCTAGAAGTTAAGGAAATTAAGAGAAGCAAACAGTTGCTGTAACAATTGTCCATAGTTGTTTTTATGACCTTGCAAGGTAACTTAAGAAAACAATATCAACAACAAAAAACACTCCTGAGAATAGTAACTCCTGAATGCATTTATCATGGAATGCTTTTCGATCTTAAATTATATAAATCTACTCAAATAATTCACTTTTTGTATTTTGTTCAATCCTTGTCAGATGGAGGACAGTTCCTTTATGTCAGTCGTTATGCCGGGTTTAATTTTTTCACTTCAGTGAGTTATACCTCCATGAAAGCCTTCTGAAGTTAGATTTTTTTCCCTCTTATATGTTCCATATTTCAAGAATCGTCAATTTCATGACGGGCCATGGATTACGATTGCAAGAACAAACCAACCACCGTCTCCTGTGAAGGCCTTGGAGCAATACATCGCAGCTGCTGAAATTGATCTTTCTGAGGATTGAACGTTCATTAGAGCCCTTGCCAACCCAAGGTCTAGAGAGAAAGTTGCATGATCACGAGCCTCACCAGAACAAGGGAGTTTATTAAGGTAGCTTTCCGGGAGTTAGAAGCAATAGCAATATAAAGTTATAGCAATTTCAGTTTCATAATCATTGTATCTTTTATACTAGTGGTTGTGTTCAAATATGATTCGCTGGCAAATATTACCTACGATCGTTAGTCAAGTTAACATTATACATATTTTCGGCAGTGAAAACCGAATTTCTTGTTTATAGAACTTGTCTTTAATTTTAAAGTAACCAGTTGTCGCGTAATAAATCAGTTCATCACTAAAACGTCTTATTTTCGATTTTCAGGTTGAACAATCAGTTAAAGGAGCCTCGGGCACGTCACGGCCATGTGCATTAAGGGATAATTGGTAGCTGATTTTCAAAATACTCCATCCCTGATACTTATCGATCAAAAACACCAGAAGAATGTTCCACCAACACACATTGAGTTGCAGCAGCAAGCTACGCTCAGAGAAAAAAAACTATCAGGGCATGAAAAGTATACAAGCATGTAAACTCAGGTTACAGTTTCCATCCATGTCTTACCGTTTACAGGTTTCGTTGATAAACAAATACTTAGTAGACCGCCGAAAAATAAACAACTTTAAATGAAATTCATAACAACAGCAAGAAATATTTAACATTACGAAAGGAAGTGGGAAACACACTGTACAGCATTCCTAATTCCTGTCAAATTACTTCTGTTCGAAAAACCACTGAACAAATTGCGCCAGCGCCTTAATCCCCCTACAATAAACAAAACCCCCCAAAAATGTCAGACATTATGTAAAAAACATTTCATATAACGTAATCACATAAAGCGTAACCGTCATAAAATGACATACACTTGCTTTCCGTGTATACACACACTGCCAAGTGTGGGAGCTAGAGAGTGGTGCCAAGTGTGGGAGCTAGAGAGTGGTGCCAAGTGTGTACAAAGAAGTTAAAACGAACAGAAACCGAAAACGGGATGGCTCATATGTTTGTTGTTTTATAAAACACTACAGTGCAGTTACTTTGGCCAATTTTGCATTCTTTTGATATGTCCAGAGAGTAATGTTTAAAACAGAGTCAACTGCGATTTTCGACGAGTGGATACACTTTCGAGGCCCGGAGAAGCAAAACAAGAACGGGGATTTCTGGGGAATTAAGATTTTGGCCACATATATTGAGAAAAACAAGGAAACAGGAAACAGGAAACAGGAATGTTTCTCCGTTCCACCACCCCTCCCCCATGAAAAATTTGAAGACAACGAGTTCACCGGGCTCGGTAACGTTACGAACGAAATCCGATTCGAAGTTGATTTCCAATCGAGCGCGATCCTCTAGCCAATCTCCTAGCTTTTGACCGCGCGGCATTAGAAAGCAAATCTCGGAATAACCCATACGGAGAGCCTGTTTGCAGGCTAGAGGCTGACTGCATGTTCATTGTTCTCGAGACCACACACGTGTACGGTAGAAACAGAAGGCTTCTGAGATTTTCTAGCACCCTTCCATTATTTAGACTGCTGTTCCTTGATGACGGTGTCTGAAATCTTTGGTTGTGCTGCGGTACATTCCTGTTTGCAGGACTACTGTCTCTGAACGATTGCGCCAAGGAGATGGGAAAACTTTGGCTGATTTCCAATCCCCCAGAGCCCGCACCAAGAACGCGACCGTACGATGATTCTTACATTACGTAGCGTTTGTTCCGAGCGCGAAAACTGGGATTTTTATCCGCCTCCGTTGGTGATGCTCCCAAACTGATCACAAGAGGATTATTTCGAAACTAGGACGACAACGAAGTTTCCTGAACGTTTCAAAACTAAATGAGGGTTACGGTAACATCGGTAAGTTCCGAATAGAAATTGATAATTGACTGCTGATACGATGCTACCATGCCGAGCTTTGGTCAGGTTCTTGTACTGTGCTGTTTAAGGGCCCACGTGGTGCTCAACGAGCTAAACTCAGTTTTACCGACGTGCTTTTTCGTACTGAGAAGAAAGATTTACAGTACGCAGCAAGCGTAATTTAATTAAATCATAAAAACGTGGTCTGAAAGCAGGAAAGAGGAGAAAAAGAAAAGAGGCTGATTCTAAAGAGCACTTTTAACTGGTATTTTACAGTATGCCAGGAAGATACAAGCTTAGAACAAATACTTCTCACATGCAGTCCTTTACATATACATACATGTACTACCTCCTATTCAATTTTCACTGTAAGTTTCCACCCGGCCGCAAGTGAGATTGCTACAAGTCATGATATGCGATCATGAGGACAGATCACAACAGCAGGATTGTTCCCTACTCTTTTCAATAAGTGTGCAAATTATTGTTCTTTTATTCACCTCAAGTTTTTTCATATGAAGGACAACATGAGACCAACAGCTTAATGTCACTCCTCAGTGACACAATCTTCTGAACTGAGGTACTGTACATGTACATGTGGATATTGAGCGTGCAGCCAGCATGATGTTACCTATTATTGGATTCTGGTTTGAGGTGCAGTCCTAGGGTTTGAACCCACAACCCTCTGCTCAACAATCTGGTGCTGTATCAACTGAACCAACTGGTGCTTGGGGAATTTTGATCAAAGTAACATGGTTTAATCTCATTCAATCATGAAAGAGAATACCAGAGAAATGGATTTAGATGTTTGTACAATACAGTTGTCTGTGTAATGTAGAGGGATACTAATTTTATTAGAGGAGTTTTCAGGATGAATCATTTTAATGATCTATTCCCAGTGTTCCTATTCTAAAGTACCCCCATAAAAGTGGATAGGGTCAGAGTTACACTGTAACACAACTGAAACCAGCTTTATGAATACACAGACTTTTGTTTACAAATTGGTGTTTGTGCTGCAGATGTTTTTAAAACTCCCCAAAGTCAGTGAACTTGCCAACGTAAGTCAAAAGCATGGAATTGGATTGTTAAAATGTTTTGATTTTAAGATTAAAGTATTTTAAAATTTGGCTTTGATTTTTGTTGTATTTTTTTCGACAGGGGACTTTGTGGTGTTTGCATACAATAACTGTGTTTGCTTTTCTGTTGACATGGTAGAAATCAGAATGAAGTTTCCCTGGCAATCAGAACTTGAAGAATCAGAAAGATCAAATATTGTGTATGTAGCTTGAGAGTGAAAAGGGAGAGAGATGCCTTAGCTTTCTGAGAAGGTTGAAGAGTATTTCAAACCATGCAGGGCAATGCTTCTTGAAACCAGTAAAGGGGCAAAATCAAGGTATTTTACCTTAATACAGTACTGATATTGTTTTTGTTTAGGAAATGCTCAGATAATCAAGGCTGTGCTCTAAGAAAAGTAGTTGGGTGCCCAAACCTCTAAACCTTTGAAATCCAGGGTGCCCAGCATGTAATCCATTCGCTCTGACGAAGGGCTAGCGCTCGAAACGTCAGCTTTTAGAATCCCTATACGGTGGTCAATTTACATTTATCAACTCTGTTGATAATACCAAAATCTTTGTGCCCAGCATGTAAGTTTGGTGCAAAAACTAAATATTATTTCCTGGTCACCCAATGGCAAAAGTAAGTCTCCAGGGGCGACAGGGCGCTGCTAGAGCACAGCCCTGGATAATGTATTGAATTTCCTTGGGAAATGTAATAATTATACAGGGTTGGACATTAGCACTCGCCTGCTCACCCAGGCAAGTGTCTTAAGTGTCGGGCGAGCGCAAATCATCGATCACTTGCCCGTTTGACAAGTGCAGTTTTAAACATAAACATAAACATAAACTTTCCATTTCTATTTTGCAAAGTTTCACATTCCGAACTATCTAGTAAATTGGCGCTGAAAGGCAACATAATAAGGCCTCCTGTTAGTGATAATTACATAACACATGTACTTGTACAAAGTGATACTGCTGGTCACTATCGAGTCGTCAGTGATCACCGCTCCCGAGAAGAACAGACACATTTACTTGCAAACTGCAGGGATCTCACGAACATTCATCAATAAAAAGCTATTTGAAATACAAAGTAAGAGTCTCCATTGTGTTTTCTTGGGGTTTGCTGTCTTTAAATAGAATTTTTCATTGAAGTAATAATCCTTGGATAATCCTTGGTCCTTGGTCTACCATGTGCTGGACAACATTGCGAGGCAGGGGGGGGAGGTTGAGGGTCACTCAGGCGAATACTCTCAAAATTAAGTGTCCAACCCTGTTTATACATGATTTGGGTGATTTTTTTACATGGAGGCAGGATGGCCGAGTGGTTTAGGGCGCTGGTTTTTAATGCAGTGACCGGCCGGGTTCAAATCCCACTCTGGCCACAAGCTGGAGTTGTTTTGGGTGAGTGTCTGGTTCAACACCTCGGTCATCCTTGTAAATAGCCAACTGGCTGCCTCCCGCCAGTTGGGATTCTTAACTCTGTTGTTTTCATTTGTATTATTTGTTTCATTGGCCCTGAAAAGCCCCTTTAGGGGAGTGGTCAATTAAGTATTTATTTATTTATTTATTTATTTATTTATATATGTAAAACACGAAGGGAAGGAATTGTTGTTGTTGTTCTTTCAAAATGTGAATTGATTGCAATCTAATTATTCTAAGAATACATTTAATGATCATGTGAAGATCACTGATTGGATGACTGATGACTGCTAATGATCGCTGATTGGATGGCTGATAATGCAAATCACTGATTGGATTACTGCTAATGATATCACTGATTGGATGATTGCTATTGATCACTGACTGGATGACTGATAATGCAAATTACTGATTGGATTACTGATAATGACTAAAATTCCAAGAAACCTGGAATCACAGTCAGTTATACATGTATATGGCCAATAATATGGCAATAATTTGTAGAAGTGTTATGGCCCTGTAGTTATGAATGTTTTGCAATATTGATACAGTTTAAATCACTATCGAGAATTCCCATATACACTGTAAAGCAGTATGTAGCAGAAGCAACCCAGCCAATCCAATGGCAGAGGGAGGCCTTTCCAGTCATTGACTAGTCAGATTTTTTTCAATTAGTGGATTGATGCCCATCCCTTTAAGCAACGAAAGCTGACATTCTTCTACTTTTGATAAATCTTTCTTACTTTGCAGTAACTCATTTTTTGAAAGAAAGAATTTGAACTTTCCCAATAAAATGTGTCTGGTGGGCACATCTTGTTCGGGTAAACCAGTCACTAAAATGGGATAGCTTGGAAGGGTACCGAAGAGCCAGCTTCATTAGGAGTTCATTTTCTTACAGTGTGTCTGCCAAAGTAAATTACATGTATCACAGCAAACACATTTTTCTATCTTATGACAAAGACAGGAAAACACTGGATTAGTCATTTGTTGGTATTCAACAAATGACTAATTCCTTGTTATGTTACAGCTACTTTGTTTAACAAATGACATGTATGTTAACCCTTTCCCTCCTAAGGGGTTCTCCATTGACGAGTAAAATCGTGTGGTGTTAGACAGAGTAAAATCTATAAGTGCCATTTGGCACCACCAGGAGTGAAAGGGTTAACATTTACTCCTACTTTGCCTTTAATTTTTTTTAAGCTTCACTAAACAAGGCAGGATCAATTAAGGCTTGGTGTAAGTACCACTTGTTTATATTTGTGATAGCCTTAAGAGCATGGTGACATGTTTACATTTGGAGTTAGACAACATTTTGAAAGCAAATTAGTGGGATTGTCCCTTTTACAAATTTTCAATTATTAATCCATCATCTCAATGTTTTGTGTTTGCAGGGCTGTCACTAATTTTTGAAGTAGATCGGGATACAGTGTATACCGAAAAATAACCGGGGATTCAAGTTGCTGAAGTGTA
>OX419341.1:29041899-29074399 GCA_948470475.1 Galaxea fascicularis | reverse complement strand
TCCAAGAAGAGAAGGCCTTCTCTACCCCCTGTGGAGAAAGGGAAAGAGTGCAAGTTCAACCCATTTAACTTCATTCCATAAGAGAAAGAACGAAAAGGAGAATTCCGACTCCCAAGCTATCCCTAAGACAACGGAAACAGAACTAGTGAGACTTCTTTGCACTGAGAACAAGAAGGATTAACTGTATCAATTCTCATTTCTATAACTTTCTTTGTGCATTAGTTAAGAGAATTTGGGGTAATATCAACATAACCTCTGGCTGATAAGTTTGTCCAGTCACCTGGACAATATATTGAGAGGGTTGGGCTTACCTGTAAATGCCTTGTTTTTTGTACCTTACATCACTTCCGTCAAAATGGTTTCAGTAACCCTGTAAACTTTTGGAAGGAAGAAGAGTTGCTTGGGAGAATGTTGAAAATAAGGGATAAGTGGGAAATATTGAAAGTGGTTCAAACATTAAATTTAAGTAAATAATTAGATCAAGCCCAGACCGTCCTCCACCACAATAACGTGCCTCTTTCACCATTAACAGACTATAATTTATGTGTATACCTTTTTACCTTTCTTTCAATCTCGATTCACCCCATTTCCTCCCAATTTCACATCTACCAACCCCTTACTTTAACAACAAATATGCTAATCACTTCTAAGAGTTCAAGGGTCAACCCTAGTAGTATTGCATAACAGCAGTTAGTGCGACAACGCATAAATATTCCTCCCTCCCTAAAAAAACTTCACAACATATGAATAAATTACTTCTTCTTTACACATGCAACAAATGAATTTCTCCCAAATTTGTACATACATAAATAGTTATCTTTCCAGTATCTCAATAGGCCATTTCTGAGTTCATGTCTGCCTCCTCTTCAAAGCGAGTCTAAGTGCAAAGTTTTTGTGATGGTACTTAAGTTCTACTTTACATATGAACAAAAACTACGTACTTAGACTCGCTTTGAAGAGAAGGCAGATATGAACTCGGAAATGGCCTATTTCTCCGTCCTTAAAAAAAACTATCACAAATTCACATCTGAATAAATTATCCCGGAAGGGAGGGTTGGGAGTACCTCCCACCCTCCCTCTCCCACTCTGTCGAGTGGAAGAAGGGAGGGTTGGGAGTACCTCCCACCCTCCCTCTCCCACTCTGTCGAGTGGAAGAAGGGAGGGTTGGGAGTACCTCCCACCCTCCCTCTCCCACTCTGTCGAGTGGAAGAAGGGAGGGTTGGGAGTACCTCCCACCCTCCCTCTCCCACTCTGTCGAGTGGAAGAAGGGAGGGTTGGGAGTACCTCCCACCCTCCCTCTCCCACTCTGTCGAGTGGAAGAAGGGAGGGTTGGGAGTACCTCCCACCCTCCCTCTCCCACTCTGTCGAGTGGAAGAAGGGAGGGTTGGGAGTACCTCCCACCCTCCCTCTCCCACTCTGTCGAGTGGAAGAAGGGAGGGTTGGGAGTACCTCCCACCCTCCCTCTCCCACTCTGTCGAGTGGAAGAAGGGAGGGTTGGGAGTACCTCCCACCCTCCCTCTCCCACTCTGTCGAGTGGAAGAAGGGAGGGTTGGGAGTACCTCCCACCCTCCCTCTCCCACTCTGTCGAGTGGAAGAAGGGAGGGTTGGGAGTACCTCCCACCCTCCCTCTCCCACTCTGTCGAGTGGAAGAAGGGAGGGTTGGGAGTACCTCCCACCCTCCCTCTCCCACTCTGTCGAGTGGAAGAAGGGAGGGTTGGGAGTACCTCCCACCCTCCCTCTCCCACTCTGTCGAGTGGAAGAAGGGAGGGTTGGGAGTACCTCCCACCCTCCCTCTCCCACTCTGTCGAGTGGAAGAAGGGAGGGTTGGGAGTACCTCCCACCCTCCCTCTCCCACTCTGTCGAGTGGAAGAAGGGAGGGTTGGGAGTACCTCCCACCCTCCCTCTCCCACTCTGTCGAGTGGAAGAAGGGAGGGTTGGGAGTACCTCCCACCCTCCCTCTCCCACTCTGTCGAGTGGAAGAAGGGAGGGTTGGGAGTACCTCCCACCCTCCCTCTCCCACTCTGTCGAGTGGAAGAAGGGAGGGTTGGGAGTACCTCCCACCCTCCCTCTCCCACTCTGTCGAGTGGAAGAAGGGAGGGTTGGGAGTACCTCCCACCCTCCCTCTCCCACTCTGTCGAGTGGAAGAAGGGAGGGTTGGGAGTACCTCCCACCCTCCCTCTCCCACTCTGTCGAGTGGAAGAAGGGAGGGTTGGGAGTACCTCCCACCCTCCCTCTCCCACTCTGTCGAGTGGAAGAAGGGAGGGTTGGGAGTACCTCCCACCCTCCCTCTCCCACTCTGTCGAGTGGAAGAAGGGAGGGTTGGGAGTACCTCCCACCCTCCCTCTCCCACTCTGTCGAGTGGAAGAAGGGAGGGTTGGGAGTACCTCCCACCCTCCCTCTCCCACTCTGTCGAGTGGAAGAAGGGAGGGTTGGGAGTACCTCCCACCCTCCCTCTCCCACTCTGTCGAGTGGAAGAAGGGAGGGTTGGGAGTACCTCCCACCCTCCCTCTCCCACTCTGTCGAGTGGAAGAAGGGAGGGTTGGGAGTACCTCCCACCCTCCCTCTCCCACTCTGTCGAGTGGAAGAAGGGAGGGTTGGGAGTACCTCCCACCCTCCCTCTCCCACTCTGTCGAGTGGAAGAAGGGAGGGTTGGGAGTACCTCCCACCCTCCCTCTCCCACTCTGTCGAGTGGAAGAAGGGAGGGTTGGGAGTACCTCCCACCCTCCCTCTCCCACTCTGTCGAGTGGAAGAAGGGAGGGTTGGGAGTACCTCCCACCCTCCCTCTCCCACTCTGTCGAGTGGAAGAAGGGAGGGTTGGGAGTACCTCCCACCCTCCCTCTCCCACTCTGTCGAGTGGAAGAAGGGAGGGTTGGGAGTACCTCCCACCCTCCCTCTCCCACTCTGTCGAGTGGAAGAAGGGAGGGTTGGGAGTACCTCCCACCCTCCCTCTCCCACTCTGTCGAGTGGAAGAAGGGAGGGTTGGGAGTACCTCCCACCCTCCCTCTCCCACTCTGTCGAGTGGAAGAAGGGAGGGTTGGGAGTACCTCCCACCCTCCCTCTCCCACTCTGTCGAGTGGAAGAAGGGAGGGTTGGGAGTACCTCCCACCCTCCCTCTCCCACTCTGTCGAGTGGAAGAAGGGAGGGTTGGGAGTACCTCCCACCCTCCCTCTCCCACTCTGTCGAGTGGAAGAAGGGAGGGTTGGGAGTACCTCCCACCCTCCCTCTCCCACTCTGTCGAGTGGAAGAAGGGAGGGTTGGGAGTACCTCCCACCCTCCCTCTCCCACTCTGTCGAGTGGAAGAAGGGAGGGTTGGGAGTACCTCCCACCCTCCCTCTCCCAATCTGTTCCTTTTTTACTTTTCCCTTTTTTATATTCTTCATTCCAACTTAAGTTGTTTTACTTCATTAAGTTAACAAGGACACAGAGAAGTTTTCCGCATTTTGTTGCGGCACTTTATTTTCTCTTTGACTGTAATGTGAAGGGTTGGTGTTTTTTATTTGCCTTTTTTTTTTTACTTTATTTTTCCAATACATTTTCTTGAAATAAGAGTCATTTCTAGTTCTGAAGCTAATAAATATCTTATGTTTACTCTTATTAAATTCTGAGAAGAGCTTTACATTTGTCTTTCTTATTTAAATCTACATATTTGGTATTGCATTTGACAGATTTCGAGTCTAAAATATCGGAAATTGTCCTTTGTTTGGCGTATGAATTACTAGAAATATTGCTAGTTTTTGTGAAAGTTTATTTCCGACTTTATTGTCGGTTTTACAGTATGGTCAAATTGTAACTAATTGGGGTGTTTTTACTCGTTTGAACAGGAACCTTGAAATTTCGTGTGCCACTTATGAAAAAGTATTTTAAGGCCTATGAAGTCTTTTCCAAAATGGATAAAGAACGTGTTGTTTGAAAATTTTTGAGTGTCAGGTTTCAAAATAATAAATTATAGGCTATCGAGTCATTTTCACAATCAGTACTTTTATTTGAAAGTTTGTACTGCTACTTTGAAAATTAGCTTCGTGAGGAAAAAAATTAGTTCGTGAGCAAAATGAATTACTAAAAATATTGCTAGTTTTTGTGAAAGTTTATTTCCGACTTTCTTGTCGGTTTTACAGTGTGGCCCAATTGTAACTAATTGGCGTGTTTTTACTAGTTTGAATAGGAACCTTGAAATTTAGTGTGCCACTTATGAAAAAGTGTTTTATGGCCTATGAAGTCTTTTCCAAAATGGATAAAGAACGTGTTGTTGTTTGAAAATTTTGAGTGTCAGGTTTCAAAATAATACATTATAGGCTATCGAGTCATTTTCACAATCAGTGCTTTTATTTGAAAGTTTGTACTGCTACTTTGAAAATTAGCTTCGTAAGGAAAAAAATTAGTTCGTAAGCAAAACGGAAGAAAATAAGGAAAAATACTTTTTGTTCTATTTGAATGTATCTTATGGTAGTGTCCCATGAAGACGATTTTTTTTTCATAATTTTCTCGCTGGCAGTTAGTCTGTTGTGCCACTATATTCGAATTTGAGTTTGTTCACTTACCTTGGTGTCCTCAGGGGTGTCACAAACATCGCTGCAGTGCTACGACTAAAATAGTTGTTAACTATAGTACTATTTATGCCAAATTCTCTCTCTCTCCTCTCTCCTATCCAGACTTCGGCAACTTTCTTCTTTGTCATTGGTAGTTAGTCTAGAACACATAGGAGTTTAAAACTAATGCGCTAGGATCTCTTGTATTGTTGCATTATTCAATCGTTTTAGATGACGAAGACCTCAGGAAAGTAAGAATCACATCTATGAAAAAAAAGTTAGAATCCTGATACCTTCTCGCGAGAAGGGGAAAGAAAGTATCGCAAATTATCACCTAAAGCAGAAATTTAAAGTAATACGCCTGAAACTCTTATTTTGCATTTATATATTTGCAATCTTGAATGCATGTTTTAGACGACGACGACCCAAAAATACTGTAATGGTTAAATCTTTGCGATCTCTAAGTGTAAGATGATTCCGAAACCTTTTACGAGAAAAAGAGTCTAGTACCGTGAAATGAAAACCTTTTGGCAAAACGTTTCGTAAGTGCATTTTGGCTTTAGCCGAGTTTAGATTGTGGAAATAATTTAGTGGAAACGCAAGGAAAACGAAATAGATTCGTAAAAACCTATTTACGAGAAGAAGAAACTATTAAGTAGCACAAAATAAAAGCTTTGGTAAAAAATGTTCTATTTGGTTTTTGGTTTTAGCCGAGCCTGGATTGTGAAAACAGAACTCGATAGCACTGCTGGAAAATTTCAACAAGAATGAAACGTGCGCAAAATATTTCCTAATTTCGTTGCAGAATTGTAAGTTCCGTTGCTGTTCATGCGAAGAAATAGATTTTAGTACTGAGAAGTAATATTTACAAATTCAAAGTGAAAAATTAACGGAATAAACGGCTTGAGGTTCTGTTGTGGCCAAGTAAATTCAAGGTTCCTTAATTCATCAGGGGAGAGACCAAACTCTATTAGTTCTTCGATCAAAGCTGTAATCCTTAAATGCTTGTGAATTGTATGCTGTTACCCTTTGAACCTCTTCGCTTTCTGTAATCATTATGGGAAAGCCTCTTAGAAATTATAAGTACAGTCTTTTGCCGGCTGGCAAACAGGTTAAAACAACTCGGCCGTATCTCAATTAAGGTGGTATTGTAGTTGTACAGCTTCAGCGTGTCCCTGGAATACTTGACAGATTACACCGTTACTGCTGATCTTCACTGCTCATTTCCTTGGCTTGTCCAAGATCCAACCGGATCAATTATGTCTTAGCGACTTCCAGTTCAACCTGTAGACAGAAAATCAGAAGCGTTTCAATTATGTACGATCTGACACATGCATTGTTGCAGAGTCAAGTTATGTATACAAGAAACAAGGTTTCTGCCGAAAAAAAGATCCGACAGTTGACGGTTTCAGGTTACATTCGTCATCCATAAAAAAAACACATCAAAGCAGGACGCAAAACCATCTATACCATCGCGGGCCTATGATATTGGCATGGTCCGCTACACTTAAAAGCGACAAAAATATGTTCTATGTTTTTAGATGTTCATTTCTAAAGAGCACACCCGAAATAAGAAAGGTACTCTTAAAATAAAGAGCCTCCGCGCATATTTACAGCGGCTCGCATAATTCGCTTGGGTTGAACAAAATTTGACAGCATAATTAAAGGTCTCTGAGCCAACTCATTCATGCATAACTGAAGACAAAAGTTAGGATTTGTGAAAGCAACGGCGTGACGCTCCCAGCGATCCTTTTAAAACTTGTAAGATATTTTTTTCCAATTGAAATTAAGGTAAAGCTCTATGGAACTCAAAGTAGAAAGATACAATTCTTATGAATAATCGGCAATAGAATGAAATTGAAAGACATGGAGATCTATTTTGAGCTGTTTTTAAACCCTCCGCGATTGAGAGAGGTACGGTAGACATCCCCATTCTTTTGCCTGGTTTGACATGGCCGAAGGAAGTTTTCCTGATGACCTTTGCTATGCAAATTTTGAGGCCAACTCGCGTAACTTCTGAATGTCTTCTCCATGAAATTTCTAAAGGTATATCTCGTCAAGATACATTGATTTGTAAGGCTGTTACTCCAAACTATCGACTTGCAATAACCCTGTATTACCTCGCGTCGACAGCAGAATTTAGGTTAACCATTGCTAACTTCTTCTTTTGTGTGTACTTGTATCAGTGAATCACAGCATTTGCACATACCTTATTGAGTTTGTGGTTACTTAATAAGTCACTGAAGCCTGGCAAAATCTCGGTTTTGGCACGCGCGTCACTTTTTAGGCGGGCCAGGACCACCTCACGAGGTGGTCTCGGTCCGCCTGATTTCCTTGGCCTTCATGCCGACATATTTGCATTTACATAACAAAAAAACAAGCGGGCCGTGCCAAAACTATTGGCCCGCGTATCTAAATTTAGGAGTGCCGGGTCTAAAATGAATGTCGTGCAAATGGGGCTTAATTATGCATATTTTTTCCGATATGCGATCAATGCAGGATATTTTAAATTTTTATAACACTGTGCTTTTATTATAAAAGGTCTTGAAAAGTGTAAGTGTTCAACATATTTTTTTGCTGATTTTAGGCGTCTTAAAAATGACCAATTAATCTGTCTTCCTTCCAGTCGCAAACACCTGCGGAAAGTTAATCGCTAGAAGGTCGAAAAATCTTGTTAAGTTCAAATCTATAGCTGTGAAATCTCTTACAAGTTTCAAAAAATCAGCTCAAAGAAAAGCGACACCATGGAATTGAAGGCAATACTGCAGAAGCAGGTGTTTTGGCGGAACGTTCTGTAGGTATGCAGTTTACTCTTGGGTGGCTTGTCAACGAATTACTAAATCGAAGTTTAATGGCTGCCGAATCGTCAGAGCGCAGGATTAAGTCGCAGTTTCTCTTCAAAATTATTTAAGACGTTACATATGGGTTTTATTACGATAATTCAAATTGAAACGTTAAGCGAAAACAAATGGTTTTATTTTATTTGGATTAGTCTCCAAGTCACTTGGTGCGATTAAATTGGTAAATTTCAAATCGCTGTTCGTAAAGCAAAGTAACATCGAGTAAGAGTTATTCCGAGAAGATCTGTGAGAGTATGTGTGACGTTTTGTGGCATCCTTCGCGAAGCCGTATATTTTATGGGACAAGAAAACACATGCAGTTTGAACTTGTTTCAATATTCTTTTGCTGATGAAGTTGACAATATCAAAACTGACCGAAATTAGTCCCTCGTGTTTAGTGTCGCAGAATTCAATAATTATGTTTGTTTTCATCAAATGTCATGAAGCAAGTTTACAAATAAAACTTAAATTTAGGAAGGAAAGAGTTTAAGTAAAAAGAAACAGAACCAATTTTAACTCGGTGGCACTTTTCCGCAAAAAAACGAGATCAAAACCGCAAATTTATGAAAGTTAATTGACTTTTTGGTCCAACTTGGCCGCCGTGGAAGTCAGTGCTATCGATTTCCTGTTTCAGCTCTGATCGTACTTTTACAGAATTATCAATTCTGCTTTGGGCCAGCTACGTATCTGACCAAATTTCAAAGTGTTGTTCTTGTAAAGAAAAGCAATATTTCAGCTTGAAATTACCAGCTTCGTCCCGTCCCGACTATCTGCCCATGAGTGTCCGAGGATGGAAAATTTCTGACCCGGTAGGAAGAAAATATTGAAAGAGGAGCGTTAAGTTGTCCTTAGTTTACGTCTTAGCAATTCTTCACCAAAGCTCAAAGAAAATCAACTAGAAACCGAGGTAAAAAGTAATGTATGTGGCTACAAAGAAGCTTAACTATGAAGTCTTTAATACCGGTTTCCTTACTCCTCAGTGTAAAACAAATCCAACTCCAAGTTCTTGCAATAGCATTAAATGTATGCAGTGTTGGAGTCGTCGTAAATCGGACAGCAGGGAGATTGGGATATTTTGATTAAAATAACGCAAAAAAGAGAACGTCTAACAAGGTCAAAGAAATCTTACCTTCCCATAGTGGAATGGGTTTGACCAAATGTTATCCCTGATGCTGTATCTATCACTTGCTCCCGATTATCTCGGTTATATGACTGAAACACTGGAGAGAACAAATAAACAGTATTAGAAAGAGTGGGATACATCCGAGTAGAAAAATAATGAAACCTGAACTGAAATTCTCTTTACACTATTTGAAGATCAAATCAAATTGAAATTCCTTCTATGAAATTATTTTACTAGAATGTGTGTGTGTAATCTTCTCGATGCCTGGTGGCACTCCTAAGAGGTTACCAAGGAGGTTTCTGTGACTCAACAGAGGCTCTTGGAGACAGGTGGTCAGCCCAACCACCCTTATGTGTGTGAGATAGCAGACCACAGCAACGCGAACTACGGTCCCTTCTCTTTTCGATCAGTGTTTGGGTTCTTTTACGTCCCCATCCAGTTTTACGTGGGGAGGTGAAGGAGACAAGGCCAGCAGCTTAACGTCACTGCCCACTGACTGGATCATCTGAACTAAAGTAGACGTTGAGCACACAGCCAGCATGATCTTACCGGGAGCCTGGTTTGTGTACCGGTCTTAGAGTTTGAACCCGCAAATCATGAACCCACCGTGTTGCAAGTCTCCCCTCCCTTATTAGCAAGGTTTGACGTTCCTCAAGATCTTACGCTTTCTGTTTTTCATTGTTGTCGCAAGCAATCACTAAATTTAATCAAAGATGGATGGCAGAAAACAAACAATGAAAAAATGTTTTAGGTTCTGGTGCTATGCGTAAAAGCCAACTAAAAAGAAACGGATTGGCAAAACGCAAAGGATTAAATTTCCATGGGATTGTGGATATGTAAATGTTGTTTCACAGTTCCGTTCTGGAAAATCCCAGAAACTCCTGAGGTGCACTAAAATAATTTTTCTGTATACCTGGCAAGGGCACTAAAGAAAATCGATAGAAATCGGCAAAAATAACTGTAACAACTCTAATGGTCATAATTCTTTTTGTGGTTACTGGCTGTTAAGCCAGTCACCATAATGTCATCCGGTGCGTGAGTGAGAGTGTCCGTGACTTTTCGGAAGCTTTCGGAGTAATCTCACGAAGTGAGACCGAAAACACCCCGAGATTTACTGGAGTTATTGTAATCGATTTTCACCTTTTAAGGTGGGTTGTAATGAGAATAACTGCTTTTTATACATTTTGTAATTGCTACCGTTTTATTGAATATTACATTTCAAATGAAATTATTTGGAGATTCGAAAACGTGGCGCAAGAGAAATCGTGGTACGAATGTCGAATGTCTCCGATCTCTGTGAGCCATAAGTAGTCAATGAACATTGCAGACTCGTTTTCCCATGTGCTTTGACGTGGCGGTCGACGTGACTATTTCGTGGTGATAATGATGAAGAAATCCCTCTTCGAGGACAGATCAGAAAGTGTGGTTTTGAAGTTCGTTTGACTGCTTAGACTGGGGTTCCACTTTGCAAAAAATTACAGATTTGGATGCGAGTTTTCACCGTGCTTTTATATCCTTCGATTCGTCTTGTATTTCCAAACAACTTTTACCAGTCTGATCAGTGAAGTTTGTAAAAGAACGTGCTCAATTCGAATCAATAAATTGACCTAAATTGTGCTATACAAGAGCCTAGCAGTTCGCTTGCTTTGCGTTGCGTAGCTTTATTCGGGCCGAAAATAAAACGCCTTTGCATTTTAACGTTGCTTTGGTTTTGTGTATTGAACCATGAACAATTGCACATTCTGTGTTTGCCAGCAATCGAACCAACAATTTCCCTGTTTATTGACCCGTGAATAATTGGATAGCAGGCGTGTGCTTGAAACCAGTGTTCCATTGATCAAACCAATGAGTTCACGTGAATCGAACAAGCGAGTTCACTAATCGAACCAGTGTGTTCACTCACAACTTATCGAACGCTGCTTGTAATACTCTACTAATTGTTTACATTTCCATTTATTTGTACGTATGAAAAGATAGATTCTCACTGTGGGCAACCATTCAAATTTAGTGTTACTGTATTAAACATCGACCAACACATCCCGCGTAAACGCCTTTGGCGTCTTGTTCTTTCTTGATAACAGCAAATTTATCTTTAGTATTATGTCAGTAGACACACTTTGATCTATTTACAATGTAATATGTGGACCTTTGCGAGGTTATGCAGACTCGTAACGATATTTCACAAATCCTGAGATTTGTTTACTTAAAGCCCTTGATTACCTTAAATATCAAACAAAAATTTAAAGTAATTTCATTCATTATGCTCTACGTAATTGACTTGTAACCCATTCCCTCCAGTGATACATATCACAGTTGTCGATCGAAAGGGAGTACTCCCAACAATCCAGATAATCAACCATACAAAGCTACTTTCCCTGAAGAGGTACCCTTTTAGGCCAGATCTGAGATGTACATAAACAAAGACAATTCGTGAATTCTGGTATACAAAAGGGTTCTGACATAACAAAATCACAGCGGACACATCGCAAAACTTCTTGTGTACCATTGTGTCCACCTTTGCAATGTTGCACCCATTAGTGGAGAGAATGTACATGTCGAACACTCAAATTTTAAAAGAATACTTAGCAATAAACTTAAACTCCGCAACTCTTTTTGAACCATTGTGGTTGCTATTTACTACAATTAACCACATGTCCTCCTTGAGGCCTTTTATTTTACATGATCGGCACTGAATATACGGTTGTAACAAAGAAAGAATAAAGACCGATACACACGAGGGGTTTTGCTCCTGGAGTATGCTAACCCCTCGTATGTATCGGCCTTAAAGGTATAAATTAAAAACGCAAAGGATCTAGGCAACCTCGCTCCCAGGGCTTTCTCTCCGCCATTTTTTCTTTCTTGGGAAACCGCTATTGCGGTTGTTAACCTATATTTGTTTTTTCGTTTTTCTGTGAAAATATCAGGAGGTTTCATCGAAGAAACTGAAATTAAAATCGAAGCTTCAGACACCCGATGAACACTTGTGCTTGGATATTTTGTTAGTTTTAACTGGAGAGCATTACTCTATCTGCGAAATATCGACAAACACTCAGTTTTGTTGAATTGCTAACAATAAAAAAAGAGTGATTTGAATTTAGATCAAGAATAGGGTACCCAGTATATGATAATCTTATAATTCTATGGCAAACCACCTTAAAATAAAGCTTTCAAAGTTACGCAAGGAACAATCAATACAAACAAATCGTGCACATTCCAAGAATCTTCCGGCGCGTCAATACACGAGTTCCTTTGATTTGAGAATCGCTGAAATCAAAACGTTGCTGATGTTAATCAGTAACTACGGTACGTAGTTCCCGGATTGCTTTTGCATTTGACTTCATATTTACTTTCGAGAAAGCAACAACCGAAAGTTTCATATTAAAATAGCATGTGGTCGGCTACTCCCGTTAACCCAAGAGTGTCGTAAACAGATTCGATTCAGTTCAGTCCGTAGCAATCGAATTTGGCGTTGCATTTTCGTGACGATGAATTCGTCTTTTCAACGAAATTTACACACTGTTATGAATTTTCTAATTTTAAACTGAAAGACAAGTACATATACAGTTCAGTTAGAAATTTTCCTCAGTTATGCAAACCAACTTTATGCCTCAGTTGTGTGACCACTGAAACAAACTTTCCCGGGCCTGGCAAACCAATTCATACAAATGGCAGATCCGAAGGCTTGTCACCAGAGTAATTTGCTGTTCTCTGGCAGTAAACGTTTTATTAAAGTGGTGTTTCCTCCAAAGGTTTTCGGCCTTCACCTTGTCCCGATATTACAATAAGCTCCCAAAATATTATCGAGGTATCACTTTAATCTTCCTCAGAAATTTGGGCCTCGGTCAAGCCTTGATTCCGAAACTGACACTGAAAAACTTTGTTACGAGATAACTGTTTCCGAAAACTAAACCTTTTTTGTGTATTTCGAGAGGAATTACTTCAATGAAAGTAAAACAATGCAGCTTACGAAGCAACGAAATGTGCGTCGGTGAACTTTTTGAAGAGGAAATGAGCTTGCCGACTAAACGAGACAACTCCGGCCGATAGAAGGTTATAGTGGACTACTTGCCATTCCCCATTGGAATGGATTTTGTATGTTACGAAGAAGAAGAAGAAGAAGAAGAAGAAGAAAGAGGAGTATTTGACCGAGAGGAAAAGTGTCCGGGAAATAGAACCACATACCATTTGTAGTTTACGATTGTTGTCGACTGCCATCGAGTGCTGAAAAAGTTCGAAGTCATTCGTACGCTGACACGATTTGTCCGTAGACAGTGATCTCAACTTCGAATTCCCCGTAGAAGTAGTTTTGCAATTGTTATCTACTGCAAAACATACGGAAGTTACAGTATTGCTTATAAGCCATATATATGGATCAGAAATATTCTCGTTGTTATCTACTTTGCTTTTTGATAACAATTCAAATCAGATTTTTGTTCAAGTTTTTTTGTTGTTATCTACTTCTGATAGCAACAAGGATTCAGTTCAACTGCATTGATTTGTTTTTAATCATCCAATCGATTTCTACTGATTTCTATCGAGACTACGCCAGGGTGTAATTAAATCAAAACGTAGACTACAAACCGGGAGGGGTAAATTTTCGAAGTACCCTCCCTTTCATTCCCCCGCAGGCAAATCCCCTTTAAGGTATATCAAGCTTTTACTTTCCAACTGTTTCTTTGCTTTTACAGCTAGGTCCACAGTCAACGCGACGCGCCGTTTCTCTCCGTAAAACTTCTCAACTTCTTCCTTCTACCCTCAGGCCCACAAACACCGCCAATGACAAATGGGTTTTGTCCTTGAACCTTGGTCGGCGTCTGCTAATGTCTTTCAGCAAGGAAAGGCCGTTCAGCTCCTCTTCTCAATTCTTTCGTCAACTTTGCAACAACCGACTGTTTGCCACCAACCAGTAACCACGAAACTTACATTTATATTTAGGCATAATTAGTTTAGCAATTAACACTTTACATACATAATTATTGTAAAACGCGGTACCTTACACTCCTATGTTACTTACACTCCGATGTGCTAAACACGATACCTTACAATCCTATGATAGCAACGCTTTACTAAATCAACACTCAAGAACAATAAACTTACAGGCTTTTAGTCACAGACTACGTTACAATACATCTCTAATTACAAACCCTTACACTACAACGTTGAATTAACACTAGGACCATACGAAATACTAAGACCGAAAAACTGAAACAAAAAGCTACACAAAAAAATAGAAAATTTCGTGACAGCGATGCAGTTGAAAAAGCGCTTTATTGTTGATCCTACTTCGGTTGGCAGAGCATCGGACTGCTGAGCAGGAGGTCGCGGGCTCAAACCCCAGACCGGACCACAAACCAGGGTTCCTGGTAAGATCATGCTGGCTGTGTACCGCTCTAAGACTGCTTCAGTTCAGATAATCGCGTCATTGGACAGTAGCCGCTAGCCTTATCTCCTACACTGTTCCACACGTGAAACTGGAAGGGGATGTCAAAGAACCCACACGCCGAATGAAACTTAGAGTAGGGAACATAAGTTCTTGGTGCTGTTTTCGTCTGCCCTCGCACACGTCAGGGGTGGGCTGGCCACTTATCCCCAGGAGCCTCTGATGGGTTACAGAAACCTCCAAGTAAACCTCTTAGGAGGTCCCTAATCACCACTTGGCGTGGAAAGGACTAACTTGAATGCATAATTTATGTATGAATCAATACAAACGAATTCGTTTTGAAATTCACGACGGTGTTTATTTTTCGGAATCCTTGAAATTTGGCGGTAAAGGAAAAACCCAAACTTTCCCCTATCTTCTTAGGTATCACTGTATAGAGATGTTTGTCCCCACCGTTAAAACGATATAGACTTTACGAAAAGTTCCTAATTCAAATAAATAGAAATTAATTGACTAACAATCTGCAAAAACATACTAGATACCGCCAATTGGTCGCCCTTATTATTTCAAGTAAATTTTAAACAAAAGTTATGGGCTTGTAGCCACGTTACTCCAGTTAACTGAATTGAATAACACGTGTTGGACTTATCTGAATAGGCTGGAGCTTGAGTGGCAGGGTGATTGAACATTGTTGGCTTGCGTTCCCCAATCGTATGTTTTTCACAACCATTCACATTTTGACCTGAAAGATAGAAACCGATCGATTAGACAATATTTATTGCACAATAAAAACAGAACGGACCACACCATATGGACAGACGGTAGGGCATCGTCACCACTCATTCAACAAAATTTCGACTCGGATAGCAATAGAATTTGACGCTGTCGCATGCAGTCGCAAAAACAACACAATAGGGAGCTTAAGCAACAGCGACTGTGACGAAAACGTCATTTCAAAATACAGCTTCTCGTTTTGGTAACTTTTTTCTCGATTATTCCAATTCGTTCAACATGAGCTGTCCATGGTCTAAATTACTGTGAGCGGTGTTACAGCAAAAAAGGAAGGAAAACCTACCGTCGTGCGAACACGTTCTCGAGAAAACCTAAATTTTGGTCATTTCACGTTGTTGTTTTGCAGAGGACGGTAAAGAAATGTACCAAACTGTAAACGCAAGTGCAGTGGAGCGATCGTTTTTGCTCATCAATCCCATTGTTTTGTTGCGTTCTCGTTGCCGTTGCCGTGTTCGTTGCTTAAAGGGGCACTGTAACGCTATTGTACCATCACTTAAAAGGTTAAAGGTGCTAATGCATCAGTGGAAACCTTAAAATAATGGTCTGGTTTTGCTCCTAAATACCGTAGTACTGCATTGACAGCATAAGCTCCTGTATTCCATCAAAGATGACGAGGATGGAAATGGATTGAAATTTGAAAAGCTTGCCACTAGATTTTTTCAAAATTTCAAGCTATGCGCTTAAAAAAGGTTATTATGGTTGGCTCTCCCTGCTTTTTTACACGATAACAGGTAAAAAGCAGTTATTTTGGCAGAACTGAACCAGAAACAGCAAAAATCCCGGTGACAGTGCTCATTTAAGCTCCCTATAATTATGTTGCGGGATTACGGTGCGTGTTTCATGAGAAAGATGGACGAACAAACGAATTTTAAAAAAAAACACATCCGGTGAAATCTTACCTTCTGTAATCGTGGATTTTTTCGCATCGTTCCTGTACGCTCCACCAATCGTGTAAGATATAATTCACTCATTACGTCATCTAACTAACAAGAGAGAAGAAAAGGAGACCAGTTACTTAAAATTGTATACACTCGGGTCTGGATGCGAAATGTTGCTGTTTAGCGACAGAAAATCTTACGACGCTCACATCATCATCTCGAAACTGAGCAACGAAATCAGGTTGAGTTCTTCTGACAAGATTTTGTTCAGAAGAACCGGCCATGTTCAAGAACGAAACTTAAATCGCTGATGTTCGCTTGATGTTGCCGGCAATAACTTGCCAAGACAAATTTCACAGTCAAACCAGATAAAAATTCTAGAAAAACTAACCTGTAGAGAACTCTGATCTTTCACAGCCCACATCAATAAGATCGCGAACCAAGGATTTCAAAATGAACCTGAGCAGCACATGGCGGACACCGCTCGAACTAACGGGAGTGCCTTTTGTCTCACCTCTTTTTGTACTGCATTAAAAATTCATAGCGTAATCTACAATGTAAAATATTTGGATCGGCTTGAAAACACCGAGCAACTAACACGTTAACGAAGCTCACTTGTCAGACTGATTGGGCGATGTTGCTTCTGGTATTTTTAGTCAATTGAGTATATTTATCTCCCAACGAATGCCCATGACCTCTACATAGGCTAATTACATGTTATTTCTTTAGGCTGCATTTTTGTTCGAACAATGGGACAGGCGACGAATCAGTGAAGGATGGAATTAAAGAGCGTGAAGTTAGGATTCCAGTGTATTAACACGTTCACTCATCGTAATCCGCTGACATGGGGTGTTAGAAACGGCAGTACATGTTTTCACATATTATGCTATTAATGCAGTATATATACTGTAACATTTTAAGCCACTAACTACCGTCGGTATGCTATTTACTAGCATAAAATGTTACACATATACCGACTAACAAGTTAAGCCGTTAGTTACTGGCCTAAAATGTTACAGTATGTAACAAGTGTGGTTCCAAATTAAGCCGTTAGTTATTGGCCTAAAATGTTGCAGTATGTAACACGTGTGGTTCCAAATTAAGCCGTTAGTTACTGGCCTAAAATGTTGTAGTATGTAATAAGTGTGGTTCCAAATTAAGCCGTTACCTATTGGCCTAAAATGTTACAGTATGTAATAAGTGTGGTTCCAAATTAAGCCGTTAGTTATTGGCCTAAAATGTTACAGTATGTAACAAGTGTGGTTCCAAATTAAGCCGTTAGTTATTGGCCTAAAATGTTACAGTATGTATTAAGTGTGGTTCGAAATTAAGCCGTTAGTTATTGGCCTAAAATGTTACAGTATGTAATAAGTGTGGTTCCAAATTAAGCCGTTAGTTATTGGCCTAAAATGTTACAGTATGTAATAAGTGTGGTTCGAAATTAAGCCGTTAGTTATTGGCCTAAAATGTTACAGTATGTAATAAGTGTGGTTCCAAATTAAGCCGTTAGTTACTGGCCTAAAATGTTGCAGTATGTAATAAGTGTGGTTCCAAATTACGCCGTTACCTATTGGCCTAAAATGTTACAGTATGTAATAAGTGTGGTTCCAAATTAAGCCGTTAGTTATTGGCCTAAAATGTTACAGTATGTAATAAGTGTGGTTCCAAATTAAGCCGTTAGTTATTGGCCTAAAATGTTACAGTATGTAATAAGTGTGGTTCGAAATTAAGCCGTTAGTTATTGGCCTAAAATGTTACAGTATGTAATAAATGCGGTTCTAATTTAAGCCGTTAGTTACTGGCCTAAAATTTTACAGTATGTAATAGGTGTTGTTCCAAATTAAGCCGTTAGTTATTGGCTTAAAATGTTGCAGTATGAAATAAGTGCGGTGCTAATTTAAGCCGTTAGTTATTGGCTTAAAATGTTACAGTATGTTATCAGTGTGGTTCGAAATTAAGCCGTTAGTTACTGGCCTAAAATGTTACAGTGTGTAATACGTGTGGTTCCAAATTAAGCCGTTAGTTACTGGCCTAAAATGTTACAGTATGAAATAAGTGTAGTTCCAAATTAAGCCGTTAGTTATTGGCCTAAAATGTTACAGTATGTAATAAGTGTGGTTCCAAATTAAGCCGTTAGTTATTGGCCTAAAATGTTACAGTATGTGATATGTGTGGTTCCAATTAAGCCGTTAGTTACTGGCCTAAAATGTTACAGTATGTAATGAGTGTGGTTCTTTTCCAGTTTTGTGGAGTTGTGTTTATAAAACAGCAAAAAGCCGCTTTTTTTTCGAAAAAAAAGTGCTATACAGAGTAGAGGGAAATTCATTGGGTAATAACTGTTTACTATAGTTGACTCGGGTAAATTAAACCGTTCATAGTCCTCCCAAGCAAGAAAGAGACAAAATCACACATCTTATGTAGTGTTTATTACTTAGTTTTAAAGTGGCTTCCCAACCCCCTCGCTTTGCGATACTGTCCATGCACTGTAAGTTGCACTAAATATAGTTTCAATTAAGTAGAAGTTACTATGTTGGGGGTGTCATACATAGGATTGTTAGTATCGTGTTCTTTATTCTTCGCTCTCTCTAAGTCTTGCCCTGTTCAATCCTGTCTTAGAACTTTCCATTATTTATTGTTAGTACTTGTCTCTTTTGGGGAATTAACTCAGTCTGATGGAAAAAGCTCGCCAGAACAGGCTTTGGTTTAAAGTGAGGTTTTAATTGGTCTTAAAACAGTCACTACTAATTCATGAGCTCAACAACCTATCACGTCCATTTGGTCACGTGCTCGTGTTTTAAACCCTGGTAAAACAATGTCAAACTAAGAAGTCTAGGGACGGAATTTGATTTCAGTCCAAGGCGAGAGCGGGGTTGATTGTAATTTGTTTCGTTGATGTTCTTTAAATAAGAATTTGCTCTTCATTCAACCGCGCTTTTTAGCTCAAGAAACGTCCGGTTCGAAGCCATGGGATTTTTGATGTGTCATAAATTGGTCATGTAGTCCCAAAACCACACAATGATAACTCTCATAATAATTCCCAAGGTGACCGGCCACGTAATGCGCGCTTGTATCTTCAAATCCATTTGTGCAACAGGAAATTAAAATTATCACACTGGTACGCTAAACCAAAAATTATCGGCCAAGTTCGCTAAACAAACAAGCTCGCATATTCTCTAGAGATTTTCGCCTCGTGGTTTTATAACCCGATAAGACACTCCCGCTCGTTTATTAAACAGTACTTAACCGCTTGGCCGTCGATTAACACTCTCTAACTCTCTCCTACTTTTGTACAAACTGCGCTACTTATATCTCGCGCGAAGCCACATGCGACGCAGTGATTGGTCGAGGCCAGTTTTTATTCAAAGGGCGGTAACCTTTCAGTATCCTTTGACGGATTAGCGCCGATTCCCGGGTTGAACTAACTTTGTCACGTTTCAATCTAGATTTAATGATTAAGTGAACCTAAGTCAATGCAAAACCAGCCGAGAGGTGTTTCAATACCAATCACCGCGCGTACTCTACTTTGTTCGTTACCTGTAATAGTTGACTTACAAGCTTGTCGGAACGTGATCTCATTTCGGAAACGGTTTAAAAACGCAGTAAAAAGCCTATTGTTACAGCGTGTTAATTAAGAAAGTAATTAGACAAAATATTAAAATGTTCGTGGCTCGCTGTAGAGTGAACTCAAGCAGTCCCACAGTTCGTACTGGCAAATACGCCAGGATGATTCTTACCAACAGGTAACTTAGTGACTTAATTACAGCATCATTGGTGTTAGGAGAGATGACCAGGCTGTGATGCTAGCATTGCGTGCCACTCGTGGTTCCAGAACAAACTAAGTAATGTCTCGGGTTAAGGGAACAAAACTTGTTTACGGCTTTTGCGGTATAAATAATTAAGTTGGCCAGTTTTTGTCCTTTGCCAAACCAACAAAAAGAGAGACTTTGGAACACACGTAACATACGTTAGTTTGTGGCATCATTTGAAATGGGACGCGCTGCTTAGGAACAGAAACAGTAAAAATGGATGCTAACACTATAAAAAAATTGGGTTTTCTTTCCCCTAATCGTATTACGTGGGGTGTCAACTCTACCAAGGCCTGTTTCGAGAGAAAAAACAATTTCTATCGGGAATCGGGAGACTCTGGAATTTGCCGGGGAATATGATAGTTGCAGAGAAAAGAGGGACGTTCAACAAATTTTGTGTTTCGACCGGTTAAAAAATCGGCAGGATGTCCCAGATTTCTGGGAGGACTTAAGCTAGACATATTCTTGATCAAACAACGTTTGATAGAGTTGTTAACCCCACACGTACTTATTCATGACGGCTCAACCCGATACAACGACATTGTGTACGAAAGCCAGGTCTAAAACGCGGGTCACATTCCACGGGCCACAGGTACAGGTCACTGCTTTATTGATTGATATCTGAGGCAAACAGTTTCACCTCGATGTAAAACAACAGTTTGGATAATGATTAGGGCTAGGAGACACTTTTACGCTTGTATATTTTCTGTAGCACGGTGACCGGTATGTTGACCTGTGACTAGTGACCTGCGTTTTAGACCCGCCGGTGTATGAAGCGTTTGCCTGGTGCACTTCTCTGCCAAGTCAATCAGCGGATGGTTTGACACTATCTTTGATCAGGGTCAGCTAAAGCACTTGAATTACGGATCTAACAAACGTACATCCTTGCTATTTAAGTCTGCAATCCAATCCGACCATCCAGCAACGACTGTTCCGTCATCTGCAATTCTATCCTCAAATTTTACCAAGTACCCTTCATGTTTCCGGTATGCCACGATTTGTCCTTTGCACCATCCCCAGTACTTTGCCACCTTTCCTGATTTGTCCTTTTCATCATATTCAACTTCAATGACACGATTGATTAACGCTCTGCCATTCGGCCTTCTTTTCTGACTGATTATATGACGGCGCTTGTCTGGTGGACCTTCATCTCCTGAATTCCCAATGCTTGTACGCTTTCGTTTACTTTTTGGTTTACCAGGTGATGCCCTATAAGAGGTTGTAACATTATCTTCGCAAACTGCTGTTTTCACCGCTTGCAGTCGATCCTCCAGGTAAATGTTTTCCATTAAAGTATGAAGAACGGTACAGCCTTCCTGCAATGATTGTCGGTTCAATGCCTCGACTGGATTGGTGGTACATGGTCCTTCTTCCCAATCTTTCTCTTCCATTTCCTTAAAGGCCCTTGTAAACATTGTTAGGTGATTCAACCGACACCACCACTTGCTCCAGTGCTTCAGCTTTGTCCAATTATGGTTGTCAAACGAGTCAAGTTCAGAAGACAGGTCGCACTCAATCAACTGTTTAGCGTCTTGAAGTTTCCTGGAGCCCGATAGTACATCGAAAATTAGGTAAATATTTTCTTTATCTCGTTCCTCTTCGATTTTGCGGGCTAAATTTTTGAAGATTCGAGTTTCATCCTCGCTTTGGCAAACCAACTTACAGACTCTATTCACTGATCGTTGCCAATGAACACTGCACCCCCGGATGACTTTCTTGGCCAGTTCTTCACCGAGACATTCTTTCAGTCCTTTGTATTGTGCATCGTCGAAATCCACGAGTATAGACCTTAACTTTGCACCGTTCGAGAAATGAGCGTGATCATTTGAAACCTTGTCGAAAATTGCGGTTATCGACTTGGCATAAGTCTCGCCATCTTGTCTACTGCACAATACTCTTGCGACCGCGTTATACACGCACGTTTGATCGTTGAAAGTTACAATGTTCAGAAGGTATGGAAAAAAGTCGTTGCCCGTGTAAGTCACATCCATGAATAAATCTTCTGCTCTACTCAAAAGAGTTGATTGAAATGGCGACATAAAAAACGCGTACTTCCTGGCAGGCGTAAAAATATACTTAGATCCTTCCATCTGATACTGTCCCATCATTTTGTTAACTTTTTCGCTTATGTTCGTGCTTTCATCATAGAACTGGTTGCCTTCCACTTTTTTCCTAATTTTATCAAAACCAAGTATTTCATCTAGTGGACGAAGTTCTTTATGAAAGGACATCCATTTTCCAAGCGCCATTTTCCTCTCTCTCCTCACACGGTCAGCGTTAGCTGCAGGTGAACTGGCTTCAGCGGGGACATAACCAATTCCAAAGCCCTTCATGATATCTTTGGTACTTTTAGTAACATCATCAGATACCACTTTCCTGATGTCCTCTTTAACTTTGCTTGACAGGATGTGTGGTGCTGGTTTTGAGTGATTATGTTGCGTGCCTGGCACAACCCCAATCCATCGCCTTCCATCGTCAAGGGATGGCCATATGTAAACCATATGTGCAGGACATAGTCCAGTGGAAATAAGAGAATGACTGTCTCTGTGGTGTACACATCGATTGACCTTTTGTCTGTTAGAGACAACATAGGAACAGTCAGGACCAGCACACTTCTTCACACCTTCACAAGGCCCTCTTCTCACATTTAATGAGGTATCCACACCATCTATAACTATATTGTGCTTGGCTGTTTGTGTGCTTCGTTTTGACAGCTGATTATCGTCCCAAATATAATGAGGTCGAGTACTGGGAGCGAAACTTAACTTTCTGTAATCTTTAACGAAAATAAAGTTTGGTTGCGACGTAGCTGAGGATGTGTCAAATCCTGGGAATTCATACTGGTCCTTTTGCGTTAATTCAGTCCATTTTGCTGAATTCTTCAGGCAATCCTTTATTTTCGGCAAATGATGATGTCCTCTTGCAGTCCTTGCTCTTGTGACTACCTCCTTCTGTTTTGTTTTGTGATCTAAGGGATCGTTTATTGGATCCAGAACCAGGATATCATAAGGAGAATCCAGAAACTGCTTCCCTTTCTCGGAAACTTTGTACTGCCTCCATACTCTTGTGAATGAATTGCACCTTATTATGTTATATTTTATGTCAATCAACTGTAAATTAATAGCTTGTCTCAGAACCCTTGACCACCACCCTTGGGAACTTCTATCTTCAAAAGTCTTCGTACCAGCGGAATATGTTTGCGTTTCCTCCATGACTTTCTGGATTTCGGGCAGAGAGAATGTATCTTTCTTGCTCCCTCTTAACCATCCAATCAGTACTTCCTCTTTTACCCCTTCCTTATAAGTCTGTATTTGTCCAAGGTCTAAAACTGCCTGAAGTAGAAGTCTCATCGCTTCCTTTGCGTTGAAATCTCTTTTATCTTTGATATCACAACTGGAACAACACTCGTCTACACACTGCAACTCCAGCTGACCTTCTCCAAACTTGCTGATTATTTCCTCTCTCATACATCGCCCGCAGTATATAGAGTAGACCCAGCGCCATGATTGGATCAGTTGTGCTTTTATCTGTTCTTCTTCACTTTTTGAACAGTTTTTGGTCCAGAAAGCTAATCTTTGGTCGTCCTTTGTCTCATTAATTAGAAGAAAACCATCAGCGTTGTTACCACTTCTTCCAGCTCTACCAAATTCTTGGATCATAACACTGAGGTTCCGCATGCAACCCACCCTGAAAATATTGTCCACATGTGGACTATGTGTGCCAACCTCATAGGACTCAGTGGCTACCAAAACTTGAAACTCTTTTCCTCTGAAGGCAGAGTCAGTCTTCTTCTTTACATCGTGAGTCATCCCTTTTCCGTAATAAGGTCTAACATTTTCTTCGCCTAATAGCAGCTTGAGTGATGACGTCATTAGTTCAACATCACTACGAAAATCCATGTATACGATGGCATATTCATCACCAGATATATTCTTTATATCCGTAGCACATTCCGACCAAATGTATTCCTTTGTATTTTCTTTTACTGCTGATCTGGAGCTCTTCTTCTTCTTTGATGTAACGTATGACTTAATGTTCAACTTGATGTTGCTGCGATTGATCGAACCTTTAATAAGGACAGGATTATTCAAATAATCCGCGCACAAACTCTGCACTTGGGCCTGACTCAAGGTGGCAGTTAATGTCATCACAGGCACGCAACTGAAGCTATCCTTAATTCCTTTGAAAAAATCGTAGCTTGATCGGAAATCGGAGTTCCGATCAAACATTTTGTGCACTTCGTCCAAAACCAGTAATTTGACATTTGTCTTGATTCTTTCAAGATTGTAAGAAACACGATTGACGAAGTGCTCAGGAGTCGTGAATACGATTGATGGAAAGAACTGCCATTATCATTATTAAAAAGTCTGTCATGATTCAGTTGTGCGTCTTGTCCAGCGGGTCTTCCTAACGCAATGGCATCAATGTTTACTTTCTTCAACCCCTCAATCTGTGAGTTTATCAGTGATATGGTAGGGGTTATTACGACCACAAATTTTTCGCGCTCGAAGAGAGAAGGCAACTGAAAGCACAAACTCTTACCACTTCCAGTTGGTTGTACAACTATCACATCCCGGCCGAGTTGAACGCTTTGAATGGCTTGAATCTGGAAAGCGTTCAATGAATTTAAGCCAAATTTCGTTACGTGCCCCTTCCAAACGATCAAATCGTCCTCTTTAACTGCAGGCAATTCTTCGGGTAGAGTGTAATTACCATGATAATTTTTGTTGGTTGTGTTAGATGGAAGAGAACCTTCACTTCGTTCCATTTCTGGGGCGACGTACAAATGTTCTACCTCACCAGCATCGGCAATAACAGTTTCAGCGGGTTTTTGTCTCATCGTTAAGTAAGCCGCAGTATCTTTTTTTTCCTGGGGAGAATGATCTTTTTCCGTGCTTTTGGAGGAAGTAGGACAAACCCGGGATCCTATCTTATGGTCTTTATGATCCGGTTTGATCTTGTTAACTTTCTCGTTTTGCGGTCTGTCATTTTCCTTCTCCTCCACTTCTTCACAATCGTTGGAGGCGATACATTTTAGATGTCTTTCTATTTCAATACTTGCATTTAAAATGTCTAGATCTTCAGAGTCTGAGATTATAAATTCGTCCTCGTCAACGCTCCCAACGTCGCTTTTAGCCTGTAGGAGCACTAAGGAATGCAGTTTCGTGGAGTAGTCTGTAATAGACCTCTTCATCCTCAGAGATATCCAATTTACTATCCCGTCAAGCACATCATCGTTTTGGATGGAATTCAGGTTAAAGAGCACCAATAACCCTGAGTCTTTACCTCCGACCTCTTCATGAACTTTGTGAGTATCAATTATGATGAAAGTTGAACGTACCACGCCTACCAGAATAGCATATGGGTTACATGTATAAACGGCAAAAGCCTTTCCCTCTGCATTTTTAGACTTTTCTAACGATTTCAATGCTGATTTCAAATGCCTCTGCTTGTCTTCAAGATTATCCGAGGACTGCTTCGCCAAGATTTCAGTGGTGGTGTATTGCGTGTTTATAATTGCATGCTGATTCATTATCTGCAATGCATCGTAAACATCTGCATAGTCGCTAACCTTTCTCAAGTGGTTGACACGGTTCGGAAGGGATCGTATGGTTTCTTCCGCCACGTTTTGAATTAAAGAAGCTATTTTATGAGCAGAAACTTCTTCACATTTGAGGAGTTCGTCAGCGATTTTAGTGCAAAGATAGACGCAGGAATTGCTTCCATCACTTGCTTGAAAGTTACTTGCAAGGTCATTTTTAAGATCTTCTGATATCGATTTGTTCTGAGAAGTAAAAGAGCTAACGACCTCATCCATGAGCTCCAGTGCCATTCCCTGATGATTACTCAGTGGTACAAACAGTGTATCTGGATTTTCGTCACTCCACTGTTCAAACGTCTTGTAGTTGTCCCCGGGTTCCGGAACACAAATAGACATCATTGCATGATGAGCGTCTGTTGCCGATGGTCTCTTGGAAGGATCCTGATCCCAGCAGGCACAAAGAAGCCTCATCCACTGTCTGGTATTGTCGTCACTCAACCCTGTTAAGTTTTCCTCTTTAACAGCTGGTCGTTCTCCTCTACGTATGTAGTCATAGATGAGAGCGGAATTAGCAAGTTCTCCCTCCCAAGGAGTTGAGCGATCTGGCAAACTGAATTCCGTCATAACCATCCCCAGGCTGTACATGTCGCTTTGAAAGGATGGTTTTGTCCCTCTTTCCAGAAGTTCAGGTGCTGTGTATGCTGCGGTACCCATGACAACATCATTATTAGAAGGCAAGATTGATACGGAAAACTGTTCGAAATCAAACCGCGCCATACCAAAGTCGCCTAGTTTCACCTTGTATTTTCCCTCTCCGTCGTCTCCGATGAATACATTTGCTGCTTTGAGATCACAATGGACGATGTTATGGTTATGAAGGAATGCAAGTCCAGAGGTCACCCCATGCATGATATGCAGGCGAATGGACCAAGGCACTGGTTGTAGTTCATGGAGGTCCAGTAATTCTCTTGCGTTATGGACCTTTGTGACTTCTCCCTCAATTTTGATTTCCTTTTCCAATAGTTCGGTGACAAGAAGTGATCGAGTAAAATCCACCCCGAAATGATAAAGGATGTTGGGATGTCGCAGATTTTTCAGACACTTAATTTCCTTTAACAGTTTTACCTTATGCTTAGGGGTAATGTTAACCATATATTCTTTACACGCAACTTCTGTGATAGAACCCGTATCCCGGTGAAATTGACCTTTGAAGACGCGTGACGTAGAACCAATTCCTATCTGATCCCGTCCTAATTCCACTTTCGTTGGATCTAAGGTAACGTCATCTCCCCCCGCAGTGATCCTTATCCTTCTTTTCTTCTTCTTTATTTGTGGTTAGGTCTCCTTAGCACACGAGTTTACTGAAAAGACCTTTGACGTAGTGTCTCTGCTGGTAGAACTCCCTAAAAAAGAAAATATATCTCCACTATAACCTACCCAGAAAACAGAAGACTATTTAACAAATATTCTACGAGGGCACGGTGGATATGAAGCCCGAGGGGAGGGGGAGGGGAATTGACCCATGTTTGGTTTTTTAAGTGCCGCCGAGGGTTTGAAATCCTGACGCTGTTTAGGACAAAAATACTCTAAAAACCCTACCCTGTGTAGGACCACAGCCACCATTTTAAAACCCGGTTTAGTACAAGAGACAAAATACACACTCTCTGGCTTTACAGGAATTTAAACAGCCTTTCAAATCAGAGAAATTATGCTCAATGCGTCTAAAACCAAGGTGTTGCGTCTCTACACTTGAACTAAAACAAACGCGCCTCTCGTCGTTCGCCACTCTATCGCATGCCCTTTCAACCTAACTTCGTGCAGGCTTGGAGAAGAAAGAGACTGCTCGCAGTCTGGGTAATTCTCTCGCCTAGTAACATCATACCCTGTTTATGACAGGTTCAAGTCAAATTGTACACCCAGTTTAGGACAGCGAGGCCAAAAAAATATACTCTGTCCAGTGGCACGTCCCCGTATAGCCCAAATAAGGGGGTTTCCCCCTACCCCCCCCCCCCCCCGCTGGGGGATATGAAGTGATAAATAACGTGATATCTGAGTTCCTTTCTCTCACTTAGTTGTTTGTTCAGATTCTCAATTATGCATCAAAGAGCTTTTAACAAAACAATTATTCTACTTGGGCATGCTGGATATGGAATGATCTTAACCAACTCGGCGCTACACCCGAGTGACTGAGTGACAAATTTGCACATCGGAACCCCCGCTTCTACCGTCTTCGCGTATCCACGAGTTAAAAACTGTTAGAACAGCACAGCGTTTTCAATTTTACATAATCCGTAATCAATAAGTGGTCATTACGGGAGAATAATACCCCAGCACTTAACCAATCACAGCGAGCGCTATATCGGCTACAAACACTAGCCATATATTAAATCAATTTATTAACAACAAATAGCAAGAACATAAACACTCCGTACCTTGCATTCGGATTGTAACTGTACCGGGATTTGACCATAGTCCCTCTGGAATCATCGGTGGTCTGAATGCACCAGGGATGTTGTCACACCTCAATTTTGGGGGACATTTGTAAGGCATGGGTTCCTTGATTTTTTTGTTATACACTGGAGGACAAGTACGGTTCATTCTTTGCATGTAAGTTATTTGCCCTGCCAAGTCTAAGTTATTTTTCTCCCCACACTTCTGCTTCTCAGTCCTCTTCAGTTTCTACGGAGGTTGCATACATCGAATTAATTTTTTTTGTAAAATAAAACGGGATATAGTAAAATGCCGATGTTATGGCAAAAATCAGCCTCTTTAATGAAATTTTTACCAAGGGCGGTCTAGAACGAATTAAGCGGTTTGCCTCAATTACCGATAAATTAGCCAAACGTTTTCAAAGTTGTCAAAATTAGCAGTATTAGCTTTGTTTCATGCCAGGAAAAAGCTGCCTTTTAAATCCATTTGACCAAAACTGAACATTTAGTCCTACTTTTTCCATGTACCATGTTTGATGTCTTCGTTGCAGGAAACTTATTTTTTAAGCTGATTCTTGCAACTACATCTTGGCAAAAGTCTTAATTTTCGTTACAATTTTACCATAACTGGCTTCAAAGCTCCAGTCCTGGTAAAGATTTCAGGTATTCACCGATTTTTTTACCAGCTGACGTTTTTGTTTGTCGTGGCAGAATTTAAGCAGTTAATGCGAAATTGTGCCAAAACTTTGACCACTCTGGCAAAATAATAACCAAAAAGAATATTTCATGCTAGATTAGCGAATTTCATCTAGAAGAAATTTCGTTTTAGAATATCCCGTTTGTTTTTAGAACGTGTTATTTACATAATCTCCAGCCTGATTCAAATTCAAATCCCTTCCACAACAACCTAACAACGCATTATCATCATTGATCATACCAAAGGATTTTTCAATTTCGTACCTTCACAGCGTTCCTCTTTGTAACAACAACTTCTTTTCTTTTTGACTCCGTGAAATACTAAGAAGAAAATGAAAACTTATTTTGGATTAAAGAAAAAAAAATTAAAACGGTAGACAGATACGAAAGAGGAAAGAGCTAATAAGGATATCTCTCTGTTAATGACGTGTATTTTTTTTTCTGCCGTTGTTTTTTTTTAACTGAAAGTGCTTGCATAATGTTAACTTCAGGACAATACTTTACCTGGAGCATCAGGAATAATACCCTTATATTTCAGTAGAATCGGGTGCTGTACGTGCCGCTTTGAAATCTTAGACAATCACAGGATTTAGGATTCCGACAGCCGGCTGAGATGCTTCAGATCATAAAAGGAAAACTTCACTGTCAAGCTCTATTACAAACCTCGCGGTAAGTATACCGGCCCACGGGCAGACGAGGGACTCCCTGGTTAAACTCTTCTTCTTCCCATGACTCAAACGTTTTAATCCTGTTCTTTTTTACCTATTCGGGCATCAAATAAGTAAGTAAGTAGTGTTACGCAATGAATCGCAGATAGGTTCGAGTGTAAATCACCACTCCCAGGAAGAGTTTGTAAATATGATAGTAATATTTCGTAATTAAGTCACTAAGTAATATCTACTGTTGCTACTGCTGCCCGGCCGCTACTGCTACTGCTACTGCCCCAGCGGCTGTTACTACTACTACTACTACTACTACTACTACTACTACTACTACTACTACTACTACTACTACTACTACTACTACTACTACTACTCCTCCTCCTCCTCCTACTACTACTACTACTACTACTACTACTACTACTACTACTACTACTACTACTACTACTACTACTACTACTACTACTACTACAGAATATCAAGTTATTCGTCCGTTAGCACACGTGCAGCATTTCTTTATTTTCTCCCTTTCTTTCTTTAGTTCCCTTTGCTTTGCGACTAACGCTTCTTTAGTCTTTCGGAACTCATTTCCTTCCATAATGGTTGAGGAATAGTCTTTCTTTTTCAAATAACGATCAAAGCTTGAAACGAAAGACCTGAGCGATGTGGGTTCGTATTGTTCTCCGTGTTTCTTTCGAACTTGAAGTAGAAAATTGGCGATTAACAAGTCGAGATCTTTTGCATCAATATTTTCAGTCTCTCTAAGCTCGTTCCTTGAAACTAAAATTTTTTGGAGCAACGAGCCATCTCTGTGTTTTGCTTAATGTAGTCTTATTTTTTGATGCTGTACAAACTCGTCTAGGGAGCAACAAACCCACACAAATCTAGAGCTTTCCTCCGCCATCAACATTTTCTACAAATGAGCTTTATGGAATGAGTTTGAATTTGTTACGTGTAACAAATTCAAAAACACTGCTATCCCTTTAACTCTGAGTTACTGGCGAAATTTCACAAAACCGTGACTGAGTACAAAAGCTCCTTGACTCAAAAAGGGAAGCATTTCAGACTGAAAAATCTCTGAAAACTCGACCACCGAGGACTAAATCCCAACAACGTATCGTTTTGGAATTGTTTAAGCCAATGATAGTATACTATCGTCGAAAATGTTCCCGCCCCTGTCTCGCAGGACACGTGGCTCAACCAACTTGCAATTAAACAGCGCAAAATAATAACTCCAGTAATTTCTTTGTCAAGCATGCGGCGGGCGGCGTCCAAGAATTTCAAAGATTTCCTGAGGACTAATTTCATTACAGAGCGCTATCAGAGTTCGGTTCGCGAGCGTAATTAAAGCAGGTTTCATGCGACTGGATGCGATAGACAAAACATATGCATGGAAGGCGAAGACAAAAATTGTGTGTTACGCTCTTTCGCACTGCGGTTGGAAAGCGAACAGAATTGGTTCTGAACGACTCGAAAATGTGTGAAAGCGCTCGTAACATTTATTCTACACACCACAAAGCCGTTGCAGTTTAAGACTCTTGCCATTTTGAAGATTTAACGTAGCTGTCGCAAAAGAGATGCGTGGTTTTCTGCCAAATGGTCATATGATCATAAAAAGTACCTCGGAGCAATCGGGAATGCATGCTCGTAACTCTATTGTCTGTTCACTACTTGTACATTTGATGGATGGTTATTCCACTGTGTATTCGCAACAGCAAGAAATTTTGTGTAAATTGGCATTTTTAAGAGACAACCCCCAACCAATTGGAGTCCATTGAGAGCCCTCATGGGAGAGAAGAGTAATTTATGCCATTAAGTATAATGTCCTACAAATAAAAGCCATTTTACACCATTGGAATTTCATACAAAGTCACCGATATCAATGTCGTAAATGTTTAACTCCAGAAAATTCTGTCGCCAAAACATTCTATCCTTGGATCTGATAATTATCAGATTAAACTGAATAGCCTTTCAAAGTGCGAGATGGGAATAGTTTTCTTTCGGGTTTCTTTTTCAACGCGCGTGGGAACAGTTTCCCAAGAGACCACAATTTCGATTTCAAACAATGCCTTTAGCTGAACTAGAAATTCTATTGTTGTGAATAGTCAGGGAGTTTACGGGAACAATAAACTCTATAACAAACAACATAACATTCAACAAGTCTATTAAAGTGGTAACTCTCGAATGCCTTGCAGCCATAATATACACTCTGTTCATTTGGCATAAACAATAAACAATGCCAGTTGATTGTCCTACGAGAACTTGGTGTCTAACATTACCACGTGGCGCAAGCAGGACGTATGAGTACTAACACAACCATTCAGTTTGTTACTGTAGCTTTAGTTATTAAAGGATTGTAGTTAGTTCATTGCAATATATGTTCGTTGATTGAAAATAAGAAAAGAAACATCCGAAACTTACCTTGACTCGCTTTGTGATAGCTTCGGATGGCCGCTTAAATTCTTTGTTCGAATCGTCGTCAATGTTGGCCAGATCACTCTGATAAAAAGGAAATATTAAGCAATGATTTGAAACTAATTGAAATACATTTCATGAACAAAATGTATAAACAAGTGAAACGATTTCAAATGTTAGCTACCTGAGCACTGCTGAGTGATTGCTGGATAGCAAGGACGAGGGCCCTCTCTTCATCCTGAGTCTGCAAATGTGACCAGGAATTTGCACCGAAAGAACTAGAGCCGGTCACTGCCTCAGCATAGGTCTTCTTAAAAGAACCCAATTCCATTATGGATTCTTTTGGGTTGCACACAATAGCACACAGAACTAACCGTTGACCGTCTCACGAGTAACAAGTTACACGAGTTGCAAAATGTAATAACAATGAAGGCCTGTGATGTTCTGTCCCAAGAGGTCAGCTCCCCGCCGGGTGAGCAAAAATCCTCAGGCTACACGCAAAGTACATTATTGGTACACCATTACCAATTAGTAAGTAATTTCCGGTGTTTTATTAACTGGTTAGTCGCGAATGTAGATGTTGCTTTTTATCAAAACAATTGCTGGCATTCAACATCCTGGACATACTGCATACGTTTGGCCAGAGTTAACTAACTCTAGTTTGTAAAATAATTTTCCATATTTGTTGCCGCTATATTTTATGGAACAAATGAAGGGTATTTCCAAAAAAATCCCCGAACACGCGACGATTGCGTAAACCAAAACGAAGATCCTATGTTTGTAGCGAAGATTTACATGTAAAAATTCGCGTAGTCGGATAGAATGTCGTCAGATTTTGCACCACGTCCAATGTTTGACTTGTCTTGGCGATAACGAGCATGAATTAATTAATGTAGAACCACACTAATAACACACTGTAACATTTTAGGCCAGTAACTAACGGCTTAATTTCTAACCACACTGATAACATACTGTAACATTTTAAGCCAATAACTAACGGCTTAAATTAGCACCGCACTTATTACATACTGCGACATTTTAGGCCAGTAACTAACGGCTTAATGTGGAACCACACTCATTACATACTGCAACATTTTAGGCCAGTAACTAACGGCTTAATTTGGAACCACACTTATTACATACTGTAACATTTTAGGCCAATAACTAACGGCGTAATTTGGAACCACACTTATTACATACTGTAACATTTTAGGCCAATAACTAACGGCTTAATTTCTAACCACACTTATTACATACTGTAACATTTTAGGCCAATAACTAACGGCGTAATTTGGAACCCCAATCATTACATACTGTAACATTTTAGGCCAGTAACTAACGGCTTAATTTGGAACCACACTTATTACATACTGTAACATTTTAGGCCAATAACTAACGGCGTAATTTGGAACCC
>OX419341.1:29024399-29036899 GCA_948470475.1 Galaxea fascicularis | reverse complement strand
AATTCTCATTTGCGTTGGTTTTGTTTTACTTCATTTTGTGACTGGTTAGCAAAACTCGCACCCCTCACTCAACCAAAATCATGAGTGACTTGCTTGCATGCATCTTCTCATGCTTAAGACAGGCTTCATGTAACTACTTCATATTCTGAATCTCATTAGTTAATTAACCACCTAAAATCTCTAAACCCTTGAAATCCAGGGTGCCCTGCATATACGTTTGGTGCAAAAACTAGTATCTCCTGATCACCCAAAGGCAAAAGTAAGTCACCAGAGGCAACCAGGTGCCACTGGAGCACAACCCTGCACTGTACATCTCTTATGACTGGCCAAAATGATCAATTTGGATTTGGTCTTGCAATACGTAATTGAAAATTACTCTCAAGTTTGATGGATACTCAACAACTTTTCTCCATTCATGCTAAATGTGAAAAATGAAGCAAAAATAGTTAGAGCATCATGTAAGTGTTGTAGTTTAAAATAAAGTTCAGGTTAAATTGATTTCAACCTACTTTTGTACTTGTGATTTTTTTTTCCTTTGTTGCACTCCCTTTCATCTTACATACATGTATGGTAATTTAGTAATATTTATGCCTGTTAATTTAACATGGCGGTGACCAAATCGAAAGAACAATAGAAAGAACTACCATACAACACATCACCTGATGCAAACATCCATTTTGTAATGTAATTGTCAAAGTTTTTTGGAGTAAGTTAATAATTAACTTACACCAAAAAACTTAATCATTGTGTAACCCTTCCAATTCTACTTGAAGGGAAAGTTTGAATTTCAAAACTCTGTTTCATCTGGAGTGCTTTCTGTTCCTGCAGATAATATCAGCCCTTGATTTACAAAGTGTTTGTACAAGAAACTCCAATTAATCATTATTGAATATCACATGCAGTACATTTACAATATCTACCGGTACTCTGTCGGACTTCATCTTTAAATGATGGCTTCAGTTTACTCATAATTTTTGTGTTTTTTATTATCTCAGATGCAAACAGGTTACAAAAGATTCTCTGATAGCTCAGAGGACCTTATTGATGTGAAGAAAAGAAGAGAGACATTTGTTGTTGATACAAAGAGAACACCCCTAACAAACAGTAGGCGTGAGAAAGCTACATGTCCAAATGACTTAACACTAAATGTTGTGATGGGAAATGTGAAAACACACAAAGACAAATCTCTTAGTATGAGGTATGGCAATATGAGAAAGATCCATAACTGACATAATGCTTGACATCAAGACAGTTTATCTTGTTAAATCCTGTTAACCATTGCTTCTTGCTGTGATCACAATCTCTCATATTATATATTATGAACAGTCTTAAACATTGCTATCAACTTGTGACACAACTTGAAACTAACTCTTTCTTTCAAATACTTTCCAGTGAGAGGCTTCAGTTATGGAGGGTGGAAAAGAGGTGAATGAAAGACTTTTCTAAAATTGCCTCATATTTACTACATGTACTTGTAGGTCTTTGATACAAAATTTCTGTAATTGTGCAACCTATCATTATGTGCTTGCTAAAAGTGCTTTTATCCAATTGTAAAGCCCGGCTTTTTAAACCTCCCCTTACAATGGATGACACCTTTATGCTGAGCCTTGTAGTTTTTTAAGTGTATTTATCAATAATTCCAGAAAAAGCAACCCAAATAAACCTGCTGATAAATCAAAACAAGAGGTGAAAAAACTGAAGAGGAAGTCTTGCTGCAAAGAAAATGAGCGACATAAACACCATAAACTGTAAGTAATTCTTCTGACTGACCACATGTGTCCTTTGTCTTTGTAATGCAATTATTCAGAAATAGCGAGAGATCCTGAAGAGCATAAATTTTGATTCATGGAAAAATGGCGCAAGGTCTCAAAGAAACATTTTTTTCTCTTAGTTAGGCAATTTTCAAACAAAGTGGCTCGTTTATTTTAGTTTTCTTTCCCTCTCTCTTATTTGCAGAGAAGCTGACGCTGGACAGTTTTGCACTCCTGCCAGCACAAAACCAGTGTCAAGAGCTCAAACGAAATCAACTATCAAGAAAACACGCTTTGTTACTCCACACAGTCACAAACATTCTGCAACACAACCAAACAGTGCCGTGACGCACTCGAAGAGGAAACCTGCAAAGAAATGTGATGTGGTTACCTTAAACGCGGCCGAATCCAGTAAAGATATCTGTGAAGCTGACAATGCAAAATCTTACAAAGACAAAGCTCTTAGCATGAGGTATGAGTAAGCAAAAGGCCTTTTCAGATTTTGCATACTTTTCCTAACTAATTTCTTGTAACTATAAATACTTCTAACTAAGCTAGATTTTACATTTGTTCTGATCATGCAGGGAACGGTTGGACATGTGGCTTGCACAAAAAGGGTAAGTTAAATTCTTAACGGGTTTAGTATGAAAATGGACAAGATTGTTCCAGATGCTACAGTGCGACTGGAAACCAAGACTGAGGAAGGTTGACGATGAAGTACTCTGAGGAACGAGCGTGTTTACTGACCCTGATCCTGAATTTCGCATGGCCAGAAATTTCGGACATTTGAGCCCGCACGGCAGTAGCGGCGTTTCCCAATCGATAACAAAAATGGCGGACGAAATTACAAAGCTTTATATGAGAGGCGATGGAGTTACAGAAAATACAAGCACAATTAATACCTTTTTTCCATTTGCCAAAATCAAGCATTATTCCAAGACATTTCAGCGATATTGTGGTTAAAAAATCTACCGGAAAAACGAATTCCATACCTTGCTTTCGGAACGATGTAAATTTGCAACTTCAGATCCAGTCAAACCCTTGTAAACCCGTGAAAAAAGAAGCGAAGATAGCATATTTGATAGCAAATAATTAGAAATCTAAAGTCGCTATGTAATTTGCCAAAATCGAGTCATACAATACAGTTAAATCGCTATTTGAAAAATGAAAAAACTGATCTTTAGCTTGTAAACGTACCTTGCTTTTCGGCTGCTAAAAACCGTACAAAATGAAATAAGATCACGGAAAGGTCGACATGTCACGCAGATCCACGTTCGTCCCATGAAGAAGAAGACAACAAAGTCCCGCTCTTAGCTCCGTATTCTCGCACGCAAATCCTGCATATTTGGTATTAAAAACAACGTGATTCTTGAGGAGATTCAAGAAAACTAACCCGTTCCATTTCGATACTAAAAAAAAGTTAAGCTGCGATGTACAATACATGTAAACTGGAAGTTCATGCTCGGAGTTCAACAAGCGATATCTCGGCCAAATATGTCTCAAATGTCCCTCAAAAAGCATCGTTCGATAGCATTTTTCGTGGATTTTGTCGGCCATTGCTCGTTTTGGCAATACCTTTAGCCAGCGGCGTTCATTTCACGATAAACATATTTGTATTTCACCCCTCGATCTGTCCTAAAAATACGAGCCCGGAGGTCACTGCTGAAATCAGCGGTTAAGGCCATTACGCGACAGCATGAATGTAAGTCGCACGAAATGTGATGTCCGAGATTTCTGGCCATGGCTTCACTTTTTTGAGTATGTTTGTTCAATTTACAATGAAAAAATCTCTCCTACTGCAGGAAAACACCTAAAAACAAGACGCCAGCCTTGATGAAAAGTTTCACGAGCCTTCAACAACGAAACGTTCATGAGAAAAAGAGACTGACCTTCAATAATGCTAGTGATGAAAAACAACCGAAGCAGTTCTGCGCTATTTCTTCACCCGAGGAAGGCGAAAATATTGAAGAAAAAATTCACGAATGTTTGATGCAGTTAGACAAAGTAAGCATGACTTATACTTGTAAAACGTATCCTTGGTATCAATGTCAATGTGGCATATTTATATATCATTGGACAACAATCCTTTATGACAAACTTGAGATTGTAATTTTTAGTGCTTTGAATGCCATGTAATAGTATTCCAGCTGGTAAAACCGTGTAATGTCACTCAAAACGGCTTCCGGGAGAGCTCGGAGAAGCCAGGAAAAATATTTACAGAATAAATTATCCTGTTTAGACTCGAGTAGTTTGGGTAGCGAAATAAATTGGGAGGAAGCAGGAGGAGAAACAAAAAGCTGACTAACTCAACTAGTTTTGCGTCAGTTCATTATGTGAGAGCCAGGAACTGGCTTTGAAAAATAAGAACAATTCAAAAATTCTGGGTTTTCAAACTGCAGTTTGAGTTAAGTCATTACTCAGTTACAGTTTTCCAAGTAAGCTTAAGCTCTGAGCACTCAAATCTGTGAAAACTTTCATACAACTCAACTCAGGTTCTGTGCTATGGTGTATCCAATTCGCTGTTTTCATACTGTTTGAATCCCCCAAAACATGGTTGACTAATGAGGTTATTTCTGAGTTTCTTATTTTTTTGTGTTTACTTGTTAAACAGGAGGAATGTGATTCAGAGAAAGTAGCAGCTAAACTGGATTTGTACAACTCGTCATGCCCACACACCGCTCAGATCGCTAACTATTGGCTTTGTCGCGCCAAGATTGCGCAACAACAAAACGATTATGATCGAGTGGTGTGCCTCTTCGAGCAAGCACTGGTCTTCAAAGCTCAGGTAACGCAGCTATTTCTGCAAATTTCTGTATGGTTCGTACTTGTTATAGTTAGCCTGTACCAAGCGTTCAGATACAGGGCAGCGGCGAATCGCGCGGGCATGTCTTGTTTTAGCCTGACAGTTCATTTGTTCTCAGGGCTAAAATTATTTGAAAATATTGGGAAGGTATCGTTTCTGTTGTCTCTAGCGTTGCCGCTGAAAGTCGCGCAAGATGTCGGATGAAACAGTAACGGATCCGTACCTAAAATGTTTTTATTCTTTCGCAGTTCTGGCGTTTCTGCCCTGTGGACCTCGGATTTGGTCCATAAATAAAGGGAGTGGGGAGGGGAGGGGGATGGATGGGGTACTCGCGCCTGGGTCCGGCACTGCCTTACAGTTTAATATAGAAAGGGAGTTTTAGCAGCGACGATGGCGACGGGAACGAAACGTCATTTCAAAATATAACTAGTTTCTGCATCTCTTTCGCCATTAGTAAAATTTGCCGTTTAACTTGGAAAATGCAGTCAGGTCTAACTTACTATGAGCGGCATAAATGTAAGGAAAAAGAAAGAAAAATTTGCCCTTACACGCTGACACTGAGAAAACCTAAAATCTCTTGGTCATTTCGCGTCGTTTTGCAGATGGAGGCAAAGCAATGTACCGCACGTGCACAGCGATTGTTTTTGCACATTAAACCTGTACTTTTGTGGCGTTCTCGTTGCCGTTGCCGTCCTCGTTGCCAGTCACTTGTGTCTTGCAGAAATAAGGCCCCGTTGCTCCAGTTAGGCTTTTCGTCTCGGCGCAAAATTTTCCCTTGAGCGCAAACAATACTTTATCTTTGACGGCTTGAATACATTTTACCCAATGTGAAAGAAGACACTTTAATTTCACCCGAGTTAAAATATATAATTTAAAAACAAATTCAGGGAAAACTACGGTATGTCGGCTAGTTCCCTGTGTCACCTTATCAAGGAACTGTTTTTGAATGGTCAAAGTTACTACAGTATGCGACTGAGTTTCGCGTAGGGCTGCTAGATTGCTGGTAGAAAGAAGTATTTCCTACACTTGACAGTCATTGCTCACTAACTGCATGTAAACCCCCCAACACAGTTGTAAATGCTTCGAGAAGGTTTTGTCAAAATACCATACATGTACTGTATTACTACAGTGTCCATTGCTTCGTTGTATTTCTCAGCCCGAATCCTCCATCAAGGATGCCGTTTGTGACTTTGTTCAATTCATGAAAGAAAATGGCAACCGAGGTATGTTAACGTTTTGTTGCTCTTGCCAACTGGTTTTAATGAAAAGGAGGATACCAGTGCATGTTCTATTATTCTATTATAGCTCAATGCCGACTCACTGTTCTCTTATTCTGTGTACGGTTTTTGCTTGGCTCCGTTAGCCCCTATGGTTATTTCACGCAGTCAGTACTCTAAATTTTCATCTTTAATATTTTCATTGTTGTAATTATCTTTTGAGTAAGAAGGAGTACAAATAACGGTTGTTTTCGTTATTGTTGTTGTTCAGATGAAGTCTCTAATGGTATTTGTCAGTTGCCTGAATCTTCCGCAAAGCAACTTAGCACTGAAGAGAGAGACAACTCTTTGGAAGAGTTAAACTCGTCCATTATCAAGTTTTGTCTGACAGAGGCAACACCGTACCGAAAAAGGCAAGTGAATAAAACTATGAATCGGCTGCGAAAGTAGTCCAGCTCTGCAACGTTACGTGACAGAGAGAGGGGCCAGAACTGGACTAATGCGAAAGTAGCTGCTTGCATGTATCGAGGACTATATAATTGTTTTTCTAACCCGGGATTTTCAATGGGAAGAAATAAAATGTACGAAGCGCACACACATGTAAGAGTAAACCTTCACGCTCTTTGACCATTGTGGCAAGTAGACTTTCCAATTAAGGGGACTGATTCAATTGTTGTGCTCTCTTTTCATTTTTCACTTCCAATCCTGTTTGTTACGTCGTTTAGTCGTTAAAGGAATGCATGTTCTGAGATTGTTATAATGGCGTGCATCTGATGTGGTAAAGAGCGTAACACTGAAGGTGTGATAAATGGTGAAACAAAGTGGTTTGTAACATGCAACATCTTACTGGGCAACAATGAAAATGCTTCTGTGCTGCAAGGATACAAATTCAGGTTAGAAGCACGGTAACTACTTAGAAGTTGCGCCAAATCATGCGATGTCTGCTATGTTTTTATGTTCTTTTTAGTTTTAACGTTATTTAACTGAGATGTAACTGTCCTCTCGCAACAAGGATTAACACAGTAAATGTGGCTGACGGAATCCACTTTTGCCTGACAGGTTCAAAGCAACATATGGCAGGTCAGTGCTGACCCCAGTGCGCAGATCTGTTCGTTTGGAGCGCGTTAGTACTCAGCATCCCTCCATACTGCAAGAACATGACCTGACCGTAAGGACGTTGGATGAACTCCCAGAAGACGTTCAACAAAATTTGCTGTTCAAACCAAACTTCGCTGTTTGTGCTAAACTTAATGAAGCTTGGAGCGAGCTACAGCTCGATTAGAAACTGTCGGCAGAGAGCACCAGGAGTTGTCCGGAAGCCGGCAAGGAACAGACTCTACTGATCCTGTGATTGTTTTCAGTCATGAAATAAGGACCTGTTGAAATTTGGAAATGAGGATATACCGGCAGAAAACATTACAGCTTTTGTGTCGATCCTTTTAGTTTAGCGTCCGTCTTCTCTTTCCAAAAAGATAAATGTAATGCCCGGTCTGCCTTATTTACCTGTATTTAATTAGTCGTCTTATGGTCCCAATGTGTTTTTAGGCCATGCACAGTAAAGGTTCTGTTAGTTCGTGATCATTGGTTCTGGTTTTTAACAATTGACGTCATTGCATATGTATGTTTTTGAGACATGTTCAACGTTCTTTGGACGTAAATAGAACCAGGCGCTACCAGTCTAGTAGTTCTTTAGGTGAAGATGTCAACTGAAATGAACCAATCAGAAGGCAAGCGCCATCTTGGAATCTGGGAAAACTGCCGTGTGATTGGTACGTTTCATAGTTGCGCCTCCTGACGTGTTGTCTCGAATGTAGGTAGCGTCAGAGATTAATCTTTGGCTGTTTGGTATTATAGGGTTTAGCCCATGATGTTAGAATGTTTTTACTTTTTTATTGAACATCGCAGTTTTTGAATAGTCTTTTTATTAAACAATTTCAAGTTTTACGTTTCCATTTAGTATTTTGTAGATAACAAAATTTAGAAGTAAATATAACAATATTGGTAGACACAGGTGTTTATCCGTTTTCACAGACTGGCTAATAGAAACTACCAACTTGATATTTTTCTATTCCTACTCGTCTTATAAATCATGTTTATATGTTTCCAAAAGGCTAAGCGTCTCGTAATAATAATAATAATAATAATGAGGATTTATATAGCGCTTTTACCCAAAGGGCTCAAAGCGCTTCACAACACTTTTTGGGGGACTTTGCCAGACTGCTTTTTAGGAACAAATTGCAGCCACGTAGTTTACAATCTTATTTGAATGAATGGTGGGATCAACACAGGTGCCCCCAGAACAGAATAAGTTATAGACCATCACACCGGGGACTACGTCCCCTACTCTTTTCGATAAGTGTGCGGGTTCTTTATCGTCCCACACCAGTACTGTGATGAAGCAAAAAAAGTAGGGATTCTTTATCGCATGACATACTAGTTGTTCTGAATGGCTCACATGCACAGCTCAGTACTGGAGCGGCACGAACCAAGGGTAATGTGACAATATAATTTTTTATGCAGTTGATATCCTAAGCATTTACTTCGAAAAAAGTATCCTCAGAAGTGAGGTAGTACATGAAACAAACGGAAGAATTAACCTTGACATAAAAGGAAATTTTTCTTTGCCATTCCCTCGCAGTTAAGCTAAAAATCACTAATTGCTCAACTTGCAAGTTAGAACTGAAGACAAGCTTTACAAAGAACGTTTTGTCTGCCCACCAGTATCACTTCATAGAGTCATGGTCGTAAACGGCAAAAGAAATAATATGTAAAGAACGAACGTAAAACAACTTGATTTTCTGTTCTTAAGAAACTTTAGTTATTTATCAACGGGCCCACTGGTCATTAAAATATTGCTCACAAATTAGGATATGTCACTGCTATTTGTATTAAGAAAATTGAACAAATTAACTTTTGCATAACTGCAAACAGAGTTTACTCTTCATTCCCCTTTGTGCTAATAAATCCCGGCCTGTTAGGTTAATACTCTGGTACCAGAAGCACAGCTCTCAAGTTGATTCGTTGCCAAAGAGTGAGAGTTTTGAAACTTGAGAGCTCTGCCGTCTGCAGAAGTTTTCTCTCTTCTCTCTCCTCGCAAAGAATCATACAACGAAACCCTCAAATCAGCAGTAAAATTAGAAGTGTAGAAGGATTATAGGCGATTCTTACTGGGTCACAGCCAGCAGATCAGTGCCTCCAACGCCTCCAACCACCTTGACTAATGAGTCGCCTATGATCCGCTTGATCTCGGCCACACCCGTACACTGGCTCAGGTGTTGGCTCAGGTGTCTCTTGCAAGGCCAAGCCTGCAACAAGTCAGCGGTCTTTCTTTTCTCAAAAACAACATGGCGTCCCACGTGTAAAGGGATCACTCACTATTTATTTTATTTTAGAAGTGTGATCTATGGTTACTTGCGATTCTATATATTTTAAACCATGCTCAAGTCCAAGGTATTTGTCAAGAAGACCCGCAAGGGAGGAATAATGAAAGTTGTTCGGGAACATTACTTGAGAGATGATGTGTGGTGCGGAGCGTCTCACTGTTTGAACTGCGGCCAAACGGAACAGGAGAATTTACTTGATTCAACTCCTCACAGCGCCTCCAAGCTGTGCAGCTTTCCGCATTATCTACTACTGGACACAAATGTTGTGTTACACCAGGTTAGAATCGGTCACGCCAATGAAACTGCATGCATACGTACATTACAATTATTTGTAGTGTAGGTCCATGTGCATGGCGTAACAGATAAGTCTTAATCGAAAACATAATCAATTAATCGATAAGACTCGATAGCACTCAATATTTGTCGAATAATTAGCTGTAATAATCGATGAAAAAAAATCGATAATCGTAGAATTTTGAGCTATGTTTCTTATCAAAACATCAGTCGCTCAGAGATGTATCCAGTCAAGAATAGCATTGAGTAACATTTATTTTAAAGTGCTGAAACGAAACTGCTACAGAGTGTGAGTTCAAGATCTGTATAAAACTTAAGCTTATATTGCACATATAGCATAGAAATATGTTCATATTCATATGTTCATGTACTTGTCACATGTGTCTGCTTCCCGATCCTCCTGACACACACTCTGTCTCAGCATGTTTTAAGGGTTTATGCTTCCAAACGACAAAGTACTATAGAAAGTCCTACAGACTTAATAAACAGTCTTTTCCAATGATTTGGCACAAAAATATCCTTGGATATTTGTCAGCAGACATTATCTGTTCTGAGAAGTGGGAAAACTGTGAGCTTTGAGGAACTGATAATGTCCAAGGATAAAATACAATGTATTCAAGCATGTTTTTAAAGCCAAATGGAGGCCATTGTCTTTACTATCTTTCAAATATTTTTTGCAACATGTATTAAGGGAATATCACCGGATTTTCCCGGGTATCATTTGATGCATTTATACCAGTCGCGTGTGAGCAAAAATATTTGATGGAATACAATTCTTGTTATTTTGAAGTTCTTAAGATAAGCAAGCAAGTGTGCACAGACACAGGTTACAAGTATAATGAATCTAATGAATATACATTGTTCAGCTCTTGTTTGGTTTCCTGAGAATCGAGCTAAAATGAGCAGCTGACAACCAGGTTTTGAACTTGGATGACCTGGATAACATACACCGTCTTTAAAAATGGGGATGGTCACCACTGTACCGCCGACTGGTTGGCTCAGTTGGTAGAGTGCCGGACTACCGTGTGGGTTGTGGGTTCAAGTCCCGCTCAGACCAACACTCAGAGTCTTTAAACAACTGAGGAGAAAGTGCTTCCTTTGCCAGGACTTCTGCAAATGGTTAAACTTTCTAGTCTTCTTCTCAGTTATGGACGATGAACCGGAGGTCTCATCTCACAACTATTCACAATTGATTCTGTGGGACGTTAAACCACTAGGGACGTAACGAACCCTGGCTGTGACCACCCTGTTCTATTCAGCAAGTGACCAGCTTGGCGTGATATTCCAAAAAGGCTTATGGTGTATGAGGCCACATGCATAACAGCCATAAGTCAATGGGACTTTGCCGAGTGCTGAAATCATGTAGATGTAGATGTACATGTATTTGTACACCATGTGACTAACAATGATCTGCTCCTTTTGAGAGATACATGTAGTAAAGGTCCTGAACATATCCTGGTTATTAATTTTTATGCCAAAGAAATTAACTACCCAAGCTCATGGAGTTACATGTATGCATCTTGAAGCTCTCATACTTCAAATGAAGACTGGTCCTCCCAGTTGTGAACGCAATTATATGCACTTGCATAAAGAAGCCTGAAAAAAATTCTGGACTTCCACAGGGTTTGAACCTGTGACCTCATGATGCTCTAACCAACTTAGCTATGAAGCCACTGTTGTTGGGAGCAGGTCAATAATTATTGTAGGTTCCCATGAAAGTGAAGAATGTTAATGATGTAAATGAAAAGAATCATATGAACTGTGGAAATGAAATCAAACGAAGACCGATCCTCGTAGTTGTGAACGCAATTGCGTAAAGAAGTAGGGGAAGTAGTAAATTGGTTCCCATTTTCATGATCTCTTTCATCTTTTGCTTTTTTACCTTGCTATATTTGTGTCCTTCATCTCAATTAATGCTCAGTTCAGTCCACTACATTAAAGTAAAGTGTACCAGCCTAATAGCTACTGAAACAGTATTATGCTCACTAAAAACAAAAAGATCGAAGTGCACTTGGCATAATTTTATTGCTTGCTTATGGGAATAACATCTTTCAAGCAAAGTTTAAGATTGCAGGAGATAGGAAATATTCTATTTTGTGAGAACAAAATTTAAACTTTCTAGTGACCATTTCTAGATGATCTTCTGTGCCAAAGACGGAGGTCAACATTGTTTGATCATCTTGGGATCAAAGATGCATGAGTCACCATTTGGCAACCAATTCAAAAAAACTAGTCACCAGACCTTAATTTCTGGTTGAGCCCTGATTTAAGATCTTTTATAAAACACCAATGTCTCATTTGTTTTGTTTACTAGGTAGATGTTCTTGAGGATCCAGTCTTCAAGAATGTAATACTTTTACAAACTGTTTTGCAAGAGGTGCAGCATCTCAACAGCTCAGTTTATAAAAGAATTAGGGATATAATATCTAACAAGGATAGGAAATTTTTTGTGTTTTCAAATGAACACCACAGGTGAGTCAAAATACTGTATGTTGTACATTGGAGTAAATATTTCATTTCATCCTGCAGCCTATATTTCAGTTGTTAAGACTTCTTAGGGTTTGAAAATGACTTAAATTGTGTGAATGACATGTTTGTAGCTTTCCAAAATGCAATGGTGCCCAGCACTGGATTTTAGGAAGGAAGGGTGTTACACTGTAGTTGCTAAAAGAAATGTGGTACTGTGGCAGAAAATGGTGCTGTGCAGAAATGTGGTCCTGAGTGCTCTACCATACAGGTGGTCATGGGTTCAAAAACTGGCCAAACCAACACTCAGGGTAACATCTAAATAACATCTGCAAATGGTTTGATTTCCTACTCTTCTCAGATAAGCATGATAACCCATAGGTCTCATCTTGTGACACTTATTCACAAATCGCTATGGGACATTAAAGAGCCCACACATTAATTGCAAAGAAAAAAACATTCTGCATTGGGTTTTATCAACTGAGTGGATAATGTACATGTTAATGAAGTTACAACACAATCTACACACTGATTCTCAAAGTTCTGAGCTTCGATCTGAACATTGCATATTTTAATGTTGTGTTGC
>OX419341.1:28964399-29011899 GCA_948470475.1 Galaxea fascicularis | reverse complement strand
CACTGCAGATGTCTGTGCTCTGCCCTTTGTTTTTGTTTTTGTTTTATACTCTTGTTTTGAGAAGTCCTTGAATTTTTAAAACAGGGTCCTGGAACATCCTTGAAAAGTCCTTGAATTTTTAGCCTAAAATAGTGTTTGAACCCTGTATTTGCTTGAATCAATGTACCATGCTCTCATATTCGGACTGTTAACGTTTTGTCTGTTACAGGTTTTCATTCAAGGTCTAGTCAACCTCAACCGTGCAGTTCATGAGGATGTAGTGGCTGTGGAGATCTTGCCCAAAAGTCATTGGACCTGTCCATCATCTGTTGTCACAACAGCAGCGACTGAAACTGAAGACGATGATGATGATGATGACAGTAAGGGTGACAATGTCAGCCTTAAGGTATATACGTGGACTGCACGTTAGATAAAACAATTCTTAATTTCTGTGCTCAAACTACAGTTGTATAATAACCAATACTGGCAAGAACTAGGAAAAAATATTTTTTTTATTACACAGTGCATACACTGTACATCTGTATGTTGCATCCCCAAGAGCAGAATGCTTGCCTGTCACAATACACCCTGTAGATGTTGAGGTGAACTTGCATGTTTGTTTAATTTGTGGAGCAGGTTGGAAAAATCATTGATTAACCATTTCTTTTATTATTTGGTAATGTTAAAATGAAGAATGAGTTGAACTGTCTGACAATTGATAAAGTGATATTTTTAAAATATAATTTTATTCACATCTCCCCTTCAAAACTATAACCTTCTTAGGCTGTGCCTTGGAGTCGGGTTGTTACCATGGTGTGCAATACTTAAAGCTAATGACTGTATATCTCACTTCTTTTACAGACTGGGTTAAAGAAAGATGGTGCAAATAAAGTGTTGTCAGGAAAGGTATGCAACTCAGTGTTTTGGGTGCAAAAAATATTCTTTGAAGTATTTATTGGTAAGATTCTGTCTTCCTACGCATTAACAAAAGTTTGATATTGGACTATGATTTGTATAGGTAATAGCATGACCTGTAGTGGTATTTGGCAATAATACTGCGAGTGATATTTCAAAATTGTCCAAAATACCACGAGTGGTATTTGGACAATTTTGAAATATTACGAGCCGGTATTATTGCAAAATACCACGTACAGGTCATGCTATTATTTGTTTATAATGGAAGCTGAGAAATTTTCGGTATCGCGCAAGAGATTTATTTCATTACGGTTGAAAAAACAAACAGTGTGCATCCGTAACAATCTTTTTATGTCAATGACAAAAGAAATGATTGACAGTTTTTTGTGAAACCAGCACAAACCATTGAAGGCAAATAACGTGAAAAGGTTCAATGTCCGGTTCATAGTTGGAGCCATTGCTTTTGCCAATTTCGGCAAAGAATCGCGAGAGACATTCATCCAGTTCTCTAGCTTCGTATTTAACAATGTCGCCGTTGAGTCCCTTACTTTCTGTCCAGGACTTCCAAACATTGATCCACTTCCTAGTTGTTTTGTTTGTATTTTTGTTTACTGCTTTTTCGGCAATCTTTTTTATTTCTTCGCCGGAAATTTCCGGGAATCTTGCCTCCATTTAATTGAAAACACAAGCAAAAACGTCATTATGTTCATTGTTGTCATGGTAACTTTGTTATACCATCCATGTTTTGCTGTTATACCACTATTACGCGGCAATAGCGATACTATCAACCAATCAAATCTCCGAAATTTCTTGGCTTATATTATAAGTCCAGTAATATGCATTTAACTTGCTCGTCTTGGTCAGTAGGATTATTATTTTTTTGTAATTGGTTGATGTTTCCAGTTGTATTATCAGCCATTTACAAAAAAATTGTGCTGCTGACCCTGATAGAGAGATATGCACATAGGTGACAAGCACCATACTTTACAATACAATTTATTGACTGTTCTTGGATGTCACAGGTAGATGTTTGTTTTTGTTTTTCACAGGTTGTTGGAATCATAAAGAGAAACTGGCGTCCATACTGTGGCATTCTTTCCAAATCATCCAAACCTCAGGTAGATCACGGAGTCTTACTGACTTACTGTATTAGAAACAGACAATTTTGTTATGACTTGCTTGAGGTTTGGCAACCCACAGGGGATGCTAAGTAGAAAGCAGCACCAAGAGCTGAAAAACGTCCCCTATTCAAGATACATGTGTGTACCTTAGTAACTTTTGTGGGTTATGGAATAACATGCAATTATAAAGAATTATTGGATGATTGACCAAAAAAAAATGTCATGACAGTAAACATTCACTTGCCAGCCTGGACATCATTTTGCTTCGTCACAGATGGCAATTAAGCCACATGGTTATCCTTAGAAATCATGCACCACAATCATACCATGTGTACATGACATTGACACCCCAGTGACCTGGGGTGTCCTTGACATGATTATCGTATGAACTGCAGCTAGATGCTGTCACAGGCACTGATTTCAAAAACTCACTGTATACCATTAGCCAATCAGAATAGAGATAACAAGTTCAATGTTTGATGGTCCCAATTAAACAATCAGGTTAAGGATCAGAAACATGACCATTGATTATCACCTGGTATCATGTGACTTACAAGTGTATTACTTTGGCTCAAGCAGTTTAAGTGTGAGCTAATGTGTTAGTATTTAGACATTTTTATGGATGCAAAAAAAAGTGAACCAAAGAGATGTACATTAAACCCATCAAACATGTACATGTATTTCCATTTGAAAGGGAACTCGGCACCTGTTTATAGCAGCTGACAGAAGGATCCCTCGGGTTGTCATTGAAACACGCCAAGCATCCTCTTTCGAGGGGCAGAGAATTGTGGTTAGCATTGACTCTTGGCCGCAGAATTCAAAATACCCTGTGGTGAGCACTGTCCTTTCATTTTCTGTAGATCTTCTATTATATAACTACAGTACACAATAACAACAGCAGCAACAATAATAATAATTAGAACCCTATTGTTCTACTTATCGTAAACATGTATATATAGCCAATCGATAAGTTTGTTTTTCATTAAATCTGCCTGATGAGTGCATACGCACGAAACTCAGAGTCACAGGGAATCTTGTGTATTTTCATTTAGTCATCTAATTCTATACACCGCTCTACACAAACGTGTATTGAGCACTATTTTAGCAGTGTTTGCTACAATTTCTCACGATTAATAATTACTTTACATTTTCTAGCCGAGCGTAGGTGCTCTACTTATTGGGGAGAAAGCAAATTAAATCAACTCTATATCAACTCAAATGTTGGTTTTTGAGGGGAGGGGAAAACTGGGGTACCCAGAGAAAAACCTCTCAGGGGTCCTCTCAGGGCAGATTAGAGAACCAACATACTCAACCCACCCACCCTGCCAAATCAGGGAATCGAACCTGGGACACATTTGTGGAGGGTGAGCACTCTCACCACTACACCTGAAAAACCTCTTGGGGCAGAGTAGAGAACCACCATACTCAACCCGCACACCCTGCCAAGTCAGGGAATCGAACCTGGGACAAATTTGTAGAAGATGGGCACTCGCCCACTGGAGCATGCAGTGATTTAGAGACTTTAAATTACTGGAATTGCCTTACAGGCTGTATTTCACAAGAAATAAGGCAGATAATAAGCTATCGTTTGCAAATCTGCACTCCTACATGTGGCAAATTTAAGATTGTAAATAAACAAATAGACCGAACTACAATGGATGTCAAAAACAATATCTTTCCTTGAAATTCTACAGGACAACATTTCCGCACAGCCCCATAGATTAATTATGTTTACACTCTATTCGTACTCGCTGGTTTTAGTACAGGGTCAGTATGACAGTGACGCATGCTTAATTTATGGAGGCAGGGTGGCTGAGTGGTTAGGGAGTCAGACCTAAGATCCTGTGGTCCCTGGCTCAGGTCTCACACTGAGCACCTACTGGTGTTGTTCTGGATAGTCCTTGGTTCAACTCCTCAGCAGCTCCTATAGATACATGTGGCCAACTGGTCTGTCTCCCGCCAGTTGGGATTCTTATTTATTTATGAGCCTATTGGGGATCTTTCCTTATAGGGACATTTTCTTCGAAAGTTGGGAGCCATTGGTGACAAAGAAACAGAAAACGAAGTGCTGCTGTTGGAACGAGATGTACCTCACTTGCCTTTTTCAACAGCTGTACAAAAGGACCTTCCCACCATGCCATGGACTATCACAAATGAGGTCAGAAAGCGTGTTCATAGTCAGTGAATCTGTCGTAAATAATCGGCTTATTCAGTCTGTAGGTATTCGTCTCTTGCTTATTTCATAACGAAGTTGAAAGAATTCTTCAACAATATTAATCAATTTCTAAAGCTGTAATCTTTTATCGAGTTTTTTTCTGTCTATTTTCTTTGACGTTTATATTTATTCAGAGTCAATTTATCTTGAATCGTAGGAGAAAACCTAAACTTTCATAAGCCTTGTGTTTTTTAGGTTTCCTTGTGCTTACACCGTTCTTTGTAAATATTGTGCAATTTTTTAAGTGCTTAGAGTAAAGAATGGAAAAAAAAACTTTTTCAAGATGAAACTTTTTCTCAGGTTAAGAACTGTAGGGTTTCTACTATTCAATAAAAACCTCACTTGATGTTGTTTTTGTTGTTAGGATGTGGAAAGTCGTTTAGACCTGCGCCATATTGAAGTGTGTAGCATCGATCCTCCTGGTTGTACTGATATTGACGATGCTTTGCACTGGAGGCTGTTAGAGAGTGGAAACTATGAGGTAATGAAAAAAACACTTTTAGGCGAATATCGTTAACGATGTAATTCGTAGTGGTTTATATCGTTTGGTTGACGGTAAATGTATATTTATGAACTGTACTGTGGAGCGCCGCGCTTTCACGGCTTACTGCTGTCCATCAGCTGGTGCTGGTGTCAACTGGCTGTGTAGTATAATATACCATCAGTCTTCATGGAATTTCTGGTGATTTGCGGAACACTCCCTGGTCGTCGTTAACAAGGTACAAGCGAGGAAAGCGAGTGACTGCGTTGTTGCTTTTGCAATTTTTGAGATTCATTGAGTATCGCGATGGAGTAACAAAGTGCAGGGTTTTAGAGACACCCGGAACGGAGACTTTATGCGTCTGACAACATAATGACCCCAGTTAATTGTCTGGACTTTGAGAAACGAGCAGATAGACCATCACTCTAGAGTTTGCAACAGAAAAATATAAGTTTATTCTTTTCAAAACTGTTGGTTGTATCAACTGAAGTAGGCTACCTCAGCTGCCCTTTCCGTTCATTAACTTTTCCTTTTGTGTCATTGTCATTGAAGTTACTCCTTCCTCCAATAGGTTGGTGTTCATATAGCAGATGTGACGCATTTCATCAAACCAGGAACAGCTTTGGACAATGAAGCAGCTAACAGAGGAACCACAGTGTACCTCACGGACAAGGTGATTTTTCTCTCAACGAGTTAAATGATTTGTTCAGACATGGAATTTACTAATTACTATTTATATTTTACAGCGAATTGACATGGTACCAGGCCTCCTTAGTTCAGACCTCTGTTCGTTGAGGTCCAATGTTGACAGGTTAGTTCCATAAAACCGTTTAGTAAGGGATGTGTCTAGCTGAGTGTCTGAATTTATTGAACTGAATACTGCACTTCATCTTACGCCTTTATTATTCCAAATCCCCAGCCAGTCCTTCGAGGATAAATAGGGCACATTTGGTTGTCGGTCTTTGCTCTTGTCTTCTTCATACATGACTGTATTCTCAAATAACATCTCTTGAAAACTCAGAGGGGATTCTTTGCCTGTTGTTGAAGTCTGGCCTGAGAGTATGTCTGAAACGTTTCTAAACCTAAGCTTACATCTTTTACGAAAATTTCGAGAATAGGACTTGTAGTTGTTTGTTTGCTTTTTTGGTTTTTTTTGACGTTTCCATTGTGTGCTCCAGTAGAATCAACCCGTGTCGAACTTTAGGCACCTTTTCCATTGCACGATTTACGAATATGTGCTTAATTTTAGATTGGCGTTTTCCTGTATTTGGCAAATGACTCCACAAGCTGAAATTGTCTCAACGAAGTTCATAAAGACCATCATCTGTTCAAGGGTAAGTTTTTTGTCTGTTTGTTTTGTCTTTGTTCACATTTGACCGCGCTTGGAATCAACTGCTTGTTTTCCAGTGCAAGATACCTAAATCCATTTTCCCGCGCGTGGTACCGGTTACACCGTATTCTGCGCATGGCGTTAAGTATGTGTCTTCCCGCGCTTGACACAAGTTGTTTGTTTTCCTCACGCCTTCCGGGTACAGATTGCGCGTTTTGGTTTCTAATTCTAATAGATTAGTTGGACCCACATTTTCTCTGTAAAACTCCAGAGCCACTGAAGAATGCGGCCATTCAAGCAGTTTCCTCTGTGCATCTTCACCCTGCGAAACTAAGATTTTGTGACCTTAATTTAACACCAAACGGGAACACTCCTTGAATGGTGCTGTTGAAGATAAAAGAAAGAAACGCACCCATTGCCGGCGCTCATTTTTTGCTCACTGCATCAGTTGCCTTTCCCTGGTGCTGTGTGATCTGCTGTGAGTTAGTTCAGTTCTTTCCTGCATGGCGATCGATATTCTTCTTCTTGAATTTAGATGTCCTTTACTTATGCGGAAGCTCAGATGAGAATTGATGACCCAAATCAAACCGACGAAATAACCATAAGCCTGAGACATCTCAACAAGCTGGCGAAGGTTCTTAAAGGAAAACGAATTGAGCAAGGGTAGGCAAAGGTCATTTCTTGTTGTAATTACCATTCCGTAAATATTAATTTGTTAATAGCCAACCTGTTATCCGATCCAGGCCGTCCATTGGTGATGCTCATTCCATTCTCACAATCCAATTTCCCTCCCTTTTCTTTGTAGGGCTCTCACACTTGCATCACCAGAGGTTCGTTTTCATATCGATAGCGAGACACACGACCCGGTGGATCTACAAACAAAGGAGCTCAAGTAAGAATATCACTCTTGCGCAAAGTTATGGAAATTTTGATTCATCACAATGTGCTTGTCGTCTCATGGCGTCTCTGACTGCCAACGTAAGCGGTGTTTTTCAGCAGTAACACATGTTTCACATCAAATCTTTCTGGATCGCTCCATCCCTACAACTTTCTCGTCATTATCGTAGTGACACAAAACATCGCTGTTGCATTCGTCCAGTAAGGGATCGTAGCATTTTGTCCAGATGGATCCAGCACACGATCACTGACTCTTCTTGTATTCAATTTTGCTTCCATTTCTTTATTCCCAGGGAGACAAATTCTCTCGTGGAGGAGTTTATGTTGCTTGCTAACATCTCTGTAGCCACGAAAATCTTTCAACATTTTCCAGAGTTTGCTGTTCTTCGGAGACACCCTTCTCCTCCTCCCGCAAACTACGACGTCCTGGTGAAGGCTGCGCACTCTAAGGTCAGCTTAACTTTACTTGACGTTTTTGTTCCTATCCACAAGCGGTAAGAGAAGTACCTCTGAGGAAAGGTTCTCGTTTAACTCTCGATTGGTACTCACTTTTTGTTGAAATGCGCACCTAGGCTAAATCAAGTGTGCAAGTTATCCCAGCCTTCATAAGCATTTTTTAGTTCAAAGTCCTATCTGCAGGTATTTTCTTGCGAATGAATTCTGTCTTCTTGATTTAAACGTCTTTGCACAGACATTCTCCGGAAATTTTATGCATCGAGGTCGGCTACGCGGTGTACTCACAGAACAAACAATTTCTTTGGTGTTTATAGGGGGTCCATCTTGAAGTCGATAGCGCGAAGTCCCTTGCTGTCTCTTTGGATGCTGCTAATATCCCGGATGAGCCTTTCTTTAACACGCTGCTTCGTATTATGGCAACGCGTTGCATGATGCAAGCGGTTTACTTCTGTTCGGGGATGCTCGCTGAAGAGGAGTTTCTGCACTATGGTTTGGCAACCCCAATCTACACACATTTTACATCACCAATCAGAAGGTTTGTGTGAAGTACATATCTGCTCTTTCCCTTTGTACCACTTTCCCCTCGCATCTATCAAATTTGAAAAGGATGAAAAGCTTAAAAGATATCCTCCTAAAGCGTTGTGATTATAAGCTGGTGGGATTAAAGGTTTCATTTCTTCTTACTTTTTGTAACCCTGTAAAATGCTTGTTACCTTTTATTCATAATTTCTTGTGCATCTTTAAAGATACATTCCCCTTTTTCTTCGCATATTGCCTGCCTTTGTCATCATACCCTTCCCGAGCAAATTGGATATCGACACTAGCTTTTCTTTAGCGGCCATTTTAGTACTTCAGGTTCAACAAATCGCTAATTTGAAGCTGACGTTTGTGTCTGCAGATATTCAGATATAATGGTTCATCGTTTGTTAGCTGTAGCAATCGGTGCTATAGATTCGTACCCAGACCTCTTGAGCAAACACAAGACGCAGGTGGGTTTGTGTGTGCTTTCGTGTATAACTTGTGTATAACAATGGTACATACTACCCTCAACTCAAAGCAAACCTTTCACAGACGATTACCACAGAAGAGAAGACAAAATGGTTCCCTTCAAGTTGTAGAGCCCCCTCGCCCCAGTTTCCTGTCTCCATAATCTTACCGTCCCTCTCTCCCCCGTGGTTGTTGTCCTCTCCCCCTCCCCCTGAAACAATCTCTGTGAGAGGTTTACAGTCAAGACATTCGGACACTAAAGTACATCGATTGGTCCTATACCCTACATAGGGGAAAGGAAATAAACTAAAGATGAGTAGCACAATCATGACTCCATTTTGCGTTACATAAGCGAAAAACCTTTAAAATGCTAAAATGCTTTATTCATTGTTTCTCTGTGTCTACTTTAGCTTTTAATGTTTGTTTCAAGCAATATTCATGAAAAACTACAGTTATTTGATATAAAAAGAAGTTTTTCTATTTACCCATAATCCTTTGTGGGCGGGGTCAATTTTTAGATTCTGGCCTTTTTTCTAAAATAAAGCATTATTTACAAGCAAAAAAAGTTATAATTCTACATATTTAGGGTAAATACATGTTTGTTTTGATATTTAGGGCTGCTATGTTCTGATTCTGAGCAAATGTTTCTACATCTTTTTTGTTCAACCCTCAGCTGTCTTACAACGAAGCAATGATTTCTTCATGCTGAATAAGGGAGAGTTTGTAGATTGGCTTCTTGTTGCACTTTTTTTTCTGTAAGGTCACTACAGATATGTCTCACAGTTGCTGGAAACACTGCTGCAACTCTTTTAGTATCTAGCGTGTAAGTCATGTCATGAATGTTATCACGCAAATAGAAGTGGCCTTTCAACACCTCGCTTCCCTTAGGCCGGGTTTTTCATATCTTCTTTCCTTCACTCTTTGGATTATTTTCTGCTTATTTTTTTGGTAATGAAGCCTATTCCTTTCTCTCTTTTCAACCTCTCTTCGCTCCTGGGCCGCTTTCTTGCGCGAAACCGTAGACCGACTTTTTTTTCATTTGTCTCCATACTTGACTTGTTAACCTCCGCATTCACTCAAAACACGTGCTTTGGTCACGCTGATTCTAGCCCTTAAGAATCCCTTGAGACCCCCCGATTGTTTGTCACAAAAACGAAGCAAAACGTTTCAACTGCACCGGAGTTATGGCCGATCTTCGACGGGAGATTTTCAAGGGTAGCGTGCTTCGTTACGCTCAATGAGCACAGCATCATCACGCAAAATGTTTCAGCATCGCTCAAAGCTAAAAATCTCCGGCTTCAGCGAATGAAAATGGCTTAAAATGCTCACAGTTGTCGGTTATTACAAGCCCACGATACGTTGCCCAATCAAAGTGCAATACTCGCTTCAGAAACAGCAAAATATTGGAAGGAAGTGGTGAGTCCGTTGCTAATTTGGACGTTACCACTGCAGTGCAGAAAGTGTTTCAGTCTTTTTCAATTTGTTCTAAATTGCTTCTCGATTTGTATTTTGACTTTAAACTTTGACATATCGTCGATCACATACAGCCCATTCATTTCACATGTTTTATTTTGTATTTTGAGACATGTGCTGAGCGGTATTGAGCAATTTTAGAAAATGCCTTTCAAAAAAATGTGAAGCGTTACAACGAAGGGTCGGTATAAACATGTAGTTTTTCAAGAACTTCTAATAAAGAAAAGTATCTGGAAGTTATTGTGTGTGTGTGCCTTTGTTATTCTGATTTGTAACCAGAATTTGGTAAGATTTGAGTGTTTGTAAGTGGAGAAATTATTCAAAATACACTCGCGCAGCCATTGTCTGTGTTACGCGTTACACGTACATTTAGTCATATTTTTTGGAAACATAAATGTTTTCCAGGTTTATTTTAAAGCGGATACAACTTTTTATTATTTGTACATCAAGAAGACCTATTTGCATGATATGGGAAAAATTTTCAGGGTGAAATAGCCTTTACAAGCCGAGATATTGCAATTAATAAGAAAGTACCCCTAGAATGTAGTCATGACCGTGCTACTCATCTAAAGTATATCGTGTCCAGGAATCCTTTCGGTACAAAACATATTATTAATGTTGTAGATGCTTATGAGTTATTTATTTACCTATTTATGTTTTAGCTATAGTGCGGTGTGTCTTGCACTTGCGTTGGGTGAGAGCTACACAAGTATTAGGAACATATTGTGTAGAGTCTAACTCGAAAACTCTTGTTTTATTTAGGCCCTCTACATTTCTTTATTTTAGCTATATTTATAAATCCAAACCTTAATACTTTAGGATTCCTCCCTCCAAATAATTATAGTCTATTATGAATTGTAAGATATTTGGTATATTACATATTTCGTAACTAGTTTTCAGCCATTATTATGTAACTGTTGTTACAATGATCTTTTTATTTCTTTCAGCAAATTGTTATTTCAGTGTAAACTCGACGTATTACATGTAGCTGTGTATGCTAGGATCCTAACAAGCTCCAGCTGATTCCATATATGAAATAAAGTACGTTTGTAATTGTCGGTTTTATTTTCTGGTTTCAGAAACTTTGTAATCACCTGAATTTTCGTCATAAAATGGGTCAGTATGCTGCTCGCGACTCTATTGATTTGCACTGTCAGGTAAGGCAATGAACCGTATCAAACCAACGCGGCTTCATTACATGTACTGTAGTATTATCTTGTTCTATCCACTCCTCTTGTCAAAAACTCGTTTGTTTAAGCATTTGCGCTCAATTGGTAACCCACAACAGCAAATTTCTTTCAGAAGTTTTTAAAGAGTCGATGGATGATGAATTTTTATCCTCATGTTGAGTTAGGATCGTGTTCAGCTGAGGCTGATAATGAAACAGTTTCAAAGAGCAAGACGAAAACCGCAGAATTTGAATCTTGCATTATCGTTGATAATCTCATTTCCGAACATCTAGGTCAAGTGCGTATTCAAAGTACTTTTGAATACAGAGTTTGGTCGAATGTGACAATGAAATGAACTTGAAATACTTACAACAGCCACAGCCAACACTCCATGCGTTGGAGGGCTCATTGTCGGTAGGATGTTTGCGTCATCAATTTGGTGGGCTTATGTTGTGATGGGAGTATTTCTGAGGGGGATATGTTTGGAATTTTACGCTATCGTCTACCATGCCAGGTCTTCACAATTGATCCTGTTTTCATTTCACAGCTGTTTTTCCAAAATAAGGCTGTTACAGAAGAGGAAGCGTTTATTCTGTTTGTTCGCAAAAATGCACTTCAAGTTCTGATCCCAAAGTATGGCTTGGAGGGAACTGTGTTCACAGACAAAGATGCAACGGGAGTTATTTACAACGAAGAGGTGACTTTCTGCTTTCCTTGTCCTCTGGTTTCTCGTTTTCATTGGCTTTCAGTCCTAATATTTGGATACATGACATTATTCTTCTCAGTCCTGTTCGTTGTTTATTTGTATGGCAGTTTAATCCCTATTAAGCGGCCATCCTCGGGAAAATGGCGAGTGGCCGCTTAACTGAGGTAAAAAACAATAGAAGAGCCGTCATCGGGACTGAGACCGCTAGCCGCCTAATAGGGCGTGGCCTTTTAATAGTGGGGTAAGATAAGATAAGATTTATTAGTTTTCCACTAAATGGGTTTTAAAAACTAATTACAATCAATACTAAATACATTAAAATTAAGATCTAAAAGAAATGTTAAAATATATCGCATTACTAATTAAAAAAAGAACTACTGAGAAATTCCTTTAAATGTCTCTTGAAAATTGGCAATATATAATAATAATAATATGTAGTTCATAAAAACGCATTATACATAAGTCTCAATGCTTTTACGTATGTGTAACTGTAGTTCCTTTTGGAGAATTTGGCCATTCAAAAGAGACATTCAGGCATTATGTAATTGCGGATCAAGTCCCTGAAGTCATGGTCTGAATGTCCTGAAACGAGATGATTAAAAACAGGAGAAATGAGATAGTCATACTTGGTGTGTCATCAAATCCTATATCCTGACCCAAATGAGTCACTAAGCTAATTGGTTGGTAGTTCAGGTCTATTGTTACCAACTAAAAGTCATGGAAAGGTGTGAACTCTCGGAAATCTGAAATTCGGATTTTAGTACCGGACTAAGTAAGGTTCGACCGAGCAAATTTACTGGGATACTGAAAGCAAAGATAACTGTCGATAGTGAATATAAGTTAATTGCAGGATCAATGTTTCAGAGGAGAACGAGGCTTACGTTTGAAAAGGTTCCCAGACTCGAATTCTTGAACTAATGAAAATGTAGAGTTGAAGGACTCCTGTGCATGTTTATCTGAAACATGTACATCACTTATTAATTTGACTGTTTGTTTGTTTCCAAAGGAACCTTCCCTAAAAATTGATGACGTCACCTATCGATCGTTTGACCGAGTGCTCGTGAAAATTCATGTGAACAAGTCCTCGACGGAAAACAAGTTTTTGTCCTTCAGCCTTATCTCCAAAAAGGTGTTTAACTAGTAAACATGAATTTGATATCTTTCACTAATGGAAGAGCAAGGTTAATAAAACATTCCAAGACTAGTCAAGTACTTAATGCATGATCTTTGTTAAAGCAAGGATGCTATGCGGGATCTCCTGGTGCCAGAGTGCCGCCATAGGAGAGGACAATTACATACCAGTAATCGCGTTGTTAGACCAGAAAATATGACTTCACGATTGCTGTTTTACTCCTTTCAACCACATCTTCAGATCTCTTTACAATATGAACAAAATGGGACAAACACTACACCCTTTGCATCAATGCATCTCTGTGGATATATGCGTGTTGAATAAGGTTGTTGAGGACTCAGAGCCATGAGCCAAAAAAACATGGCAACAGAATGTAAATTGAAACGTTTTTTTTTTATAATTAGGAGAGCAGCGTCGAGGAAGGCAGCGAGCCTGTGTCCAAAAAGACCAAGTTTGTTTGATAGTTGAGTACCTGTTTCGCGGCAGGCTCATTCGGCTGCGGTCAGAAAAGACTTCCCTGACAGAAGACGAGAGAGAACAAGAGAAGAACGATGGGAGGTTCACTTTTAGAAGGATGACGGCTATAGAGTTAGTGCTTGGAAAAAAGGAAGATGTTTACAAAAGTTTGCGAATGATGGTCCCGTCCTACCATGACAGATGACGCAACAGTTCATGTGTAGTACTATGCTCGGACAATTAACGTGCACTGGTTTGGACTTCATCTAGGACTAACCGAGGGTTTACACTGTTTACGTAAGTCACTTTATCGTGTGCATCAGTGTGGATGCATCAACAGAGACCTGTTCAAACACACATTTCCGGCCTAACGAGTTTTAAAAACAATTCCATTGGCCTAGACTATTTTCTATATTGAACTGATAGGGTTAGGGGAAGAGTTCAGATGATGGACAAATCAGGGGGGGCCCGTTTCTCGAAAGTCTTCGGGCCCGAAAAGCCATTTCTGAAACTGCGATCCCCTTATTCTGAAAAGCTGGTCTTTAAACATGATTTCAAAATACAAAAAGGCAAATTAGTTGCGAAATTTCATGCTTGGAAACGTTTTCGTTTTAGAGATATGTAGGAAATTATAGCACCCAAAATAGTCCCGAAATGTTTCGGGGGTTTCGAGAAACGTACGCCAGGCACGAGACGCTTAACTCCTGTACTCTGGGATGAAATTTTGCTATCGTAATAATTTCCCAAGGAAATATTCATTGTCAATATTTAACTTAAGTATTATCAAAAAATCATTTTCTTTTTTTCTTCAGATTTTGAAAGCGTGTTCGCATAACACCTGACTGGCAAAATTTTGAGCTTCGATTTTTATCCAAAGGCTGTTTATTTCGAGTGTAAAGTTTGGATTTCACGGTCCGCCATTACTCACGTTCAAAACTGACCGATTGGACCTCAGAGGCTTGGATCTAGGGAAAAGTGACGTCATTAACTCACTAGCTTAAAATTTTAGCGAGTAAACGCAAGTTATTATATATGCAAAACACGAGTTTAAAAATCTGAAAGCCCGAAACTCCCGTGCTGCATATTAATTCAGCCACACGCATTGCATTCTTAAACCAGTACTGTAGCAGCTCTCGTAAGGCTCAAGATTTTAAAGTTAGCAATGGCGGACCAGTAAGTAACAAAATTCCAGTTAAAATAAACAGGTCTCTTTTTAAAATCAGAACTTAAAACTTGGGTCACTTAGTGTTTAGTTAACATAGTTGTGAAATCCAAAGAAAAAGAATAATTGTTTCTTTGGTCAGAGTCGGGTGTTTGGTCAACTTGCATTTAACGCGGACAACCTCCCCGAAGAATTTAAGAAAAGCTGACTGTGGTAGCTCGGAAAAAACGAGTACCGCTTGAGTTGTCAGCGTTTGGACAATGAACCAACTACCTCAGCTTTTATATCTACTGACACCGCACAGTTTTATCAACAAAAACATTTTTTTAATTGAGATCTCAAACTATTGTGGATAATCGTCGGCGATCATCTGCTGTCATGGTGAGGTAGCTGTACATTAAAATTCAATAATAAAAAAGCCCGCAAGTAAATACATCTGACAGCTTAACCAAACTCGTTTTTTTTTCTCAAATGTTTTTAAGCTTCCAAACTTCATCCCGAAGAGGTAACAAATTGCACTTCATTATCATCATCATCACATGTCGCAAATACCAAACGGTTAAGCTGCCGAACAAGCAAAGTACGAGGCTATTTTTCACTATCTGCATTTTGTCTGGCGATAATATTAAGTAGAAAATTAACTTCAAAAATAAAAATAGGCTCTTTGAAGACATATTCCAGTGTGGAGTAATCTTCACTTGTTCTTAAGAACTGGGGTTCATCGAGACAGACGACTTCACTATTACGAATATAAACCCCTTTTATACGTATGCTACCATTCTTATAAAGAATATCGCCCTCACATATTGCTTAAAATGCTTCTGGAATGGTATGAATTCGTAGTCGTAGTTGAGACCCTTCTTGTGGACTCTTTTGAACACAATAAAATGGAGTCGCCTAACAGACACTGCCAACATGGTGGCTCTAAATATACAAACTCATTTGTAAACTTTTTGTCAATAAAAAGATGATTTCAAAAACGTATTAAAAACCATCACTTATCTCAACGCGATTACATAATCATGTTGCTCGCTGTCAGTTGAATGAAACCGAGACAAAACTACTGACATCAATGAATTACACGGAGAGAAAGCGAGTTGAGTGGAGCACCTGAGCCTGCTATCATCCAGCTTTCACTTGGAGTCTTTAAGCTCCTCGGTCAGCGGTTAGTTGCCTAGGCGACCATTTGCTAATCGAGGAGCTCTCGGTGAACTCACTGTTTTCACTTCGCTTCTCGTAATTCCAAGAGAAACTGACCAGGAGCCTTAGCTTGCCCTGTGTTCAGATAAAGTAGTTTAAGTGAAATAATTGAATCGCCCTTCCCAGCATCTCAACATGTCTTGGGATTCCCTTCGTCCGCCCAGCTGACTTCACATGCCACGTGATCCTAAATATTCTGAGAACTCGAGTCATCTAAAACCATCGTGTCCCAAAAATTTTGCTAACATTTGTTACCTCGCCAAGGTAAATTAAATATAACGATAATTCTTACCGTATATACAATCAATAACTTTACAAATACAAGTTGGCAAATTTTCCTCTCCTCCGGGCAAGGCTTGGTGAGTAAGAACAGATCTTAAGATCACCAGGGCTGGCAGAGTCATAAGTTTTTCCCTTTTTTTTCATTCTCATCAGCGGATCAGTATCCTCTAAATGTTCAAAACAAATATTGGTATTTTGCTACGCTGTAGACCGTATTTTGGTGACATAAATACTTTTTAATTTAATGTAAAAATTGAATGACTCACGGTTCCTTTCGTTTCGAGGAGAAAAAAAAAGGCTGCCGTCTATAATTGTTTATCCTCCGTTATTTTGGCATTTAAAAGATATATCCTTTTTTCTAGTCTAAAAATAACCAGTCCTTTGGAGAATATAACTCTGAAAATGTGCACTATGTTATAAGCACATAAATCCGTTGGAGTGTTGCAGTCGGCCAGGCGGACACATGCATCTGTAGCTTCCAGGTGTGTTCACACACTGGTGTTGGCACAAATAAGAATATCTGGAACATTCGTCGATATCTGGAAGATCGAAAGGAAAACTTCCTGTTAGAAATCTGAAATGGGATGTCAAGTACTAGGATAGCCAGATGCAGAATAGCCAGGGAGGAGAAAGGAAATTTGATAAAACCGGGGAAGAAAAAATGGGAGAGCAATTAAAATTGAACCAGACTGCCGCCCACAAAATGTAAACAGTGGAGCAAGCGTTATGTATAAGTTTACCTTTGCATGTTTTCCTGTCGGGTTGTAACGTGAAGCCGTACTTGCACGAGCACCTAAAACTTCCTGGATAGTTTTCGCATCTCTGACTGCAGCCCCCGTTTGATGTTGCGCATTCATCTTCATCTACAAAGGATAAAATAACAGCGGCTCTTCAGACGATTGCCCGATCCGTGCCCAATTATGGTTTCTGTACTCAAGGGTCCATGATTGGTGCTACCTCTCCTGGAGAGGAGACCACAAAAGGGCACCTCTGAGTGCATGCACTAAAATCTAAGAGCAATAAAATCTTGAGCAGGCAGTCTAGTCATTAACTCACCAACACAAATCTTTTGTTTGTCACTGACAAATCCCCTGGGACAGTCACATTCGTGTCCACCAATAGTGTTACGGCATCGTGAGGGTGAAGGACATATCCCAGGGTACAACGCACACTCGTTTAAATCTGCAACAAGAAAAAACACGTTACTTGATCTAGTTTGTTTTTCACGAATCCGATTTCGGTGGTTCCATTTTGTCATTCAGTTCTCTTTTTTAACTGAATTAATCTTTGATGATCAATCAAGAAGTCAACAGAGTTGACGGTTGTTTCCCACACATGGTACTCATTGCGTTTGTTCCCGCACTTTGTAGACGTCGAACATTTTTGCTACGGATTTTGATTTTTTCATTTTCAAGACTTGAGATTTGCAGGGGCTCACTTTCGCGTATGAAATTAGTTTCACGAAAAATACTTATTAACGCTACATACCTACGCAAGTCTTGAGGTCATCACTGAGACGGAATCCTCGCCTGCATGAACAGAAATAAGATCCAGGAGTGTTGCGACAGTTGTGGTGGCAGCCATCAATTCCTCGCGCACACTCATCGATATCTGAATGCAGGACAAACACAACGAGGTAAGGCTAGACGAATACATGCAAAAAACAGGTGACTGCTTCAGGTATTCTAAACTTATTTATTGTGCATGATAAAAAAAAAAGCCTTGTTCAGTCTCTCTCAAAGACAGCAGCTGCGCCATCGAAACGTCTTTTGAAGGCGAAGAAGAAAGAGATTGCGAAGGGTCTTTTGATCATCTGATTTTCAGCCGTTGACACGTATGTTTACCTTTCCCTCATTAGAGGGCTTTATTTCATACACCCCGGCGAGAGGAATTACACGTGGTGATAACGTGTACACACGCTGCCACTGGTATCCCTGTGGCCCACACATGATCAAGCAAGCACTCTTAGGCCTCAGAAATATATAGCCCCCCACCTTAGTAAAATTTTCAGCGCACCTGTGCAAGAGATGCCGTTTTCATTCAGTTCATATCCCTCACTGCAAGTACAGCGGTATCCTCTAGGTGTGTTGATACAATTCTGATGGCAAACTCCTTTAAACAAATTACATTCATTTACCTCTGAAAGAACAAAGCACAGAGAAAACAGTCAACAAAGCCCAAAAGATGAAACTAGTCAAGTACGTGATGTTATTAGCTCGTAAAGGCGTATTCTAAGTGGATACGGTTATCAATGATAACGGTAGCCTAAAAATTAATTGATGCCAAATGAAAACTGCTGTTACCTCAATGTGATGAGGTACATGGCCTGACAAGTGAGGTTATCGTTCAACTATTTAAAGCGTTAATGACTCTCACTGATTACATTTATCAGTTGACCTACACTTTCAAACATGCCGACAGAAAGTTTAAGAAGGATGATCCGTTTGTTTTCCCAATAAACGGACCGGAAGAACTCTTCGACTCCTTGTGCAACACCCTCTGAAGGCTCCAAAGTTACAGACACAGTGGCGTTGCGCCCTTGCTGGGGTTCTTTAATTACCGAATCTTCTGGGTTTATTTAATTTGCTTTTTACAGGTGTCTTCACTTCCTGTAATAATTCCGGTTCTTTAAAACATTTGCCTAGTGATGTGCAGCTGTCAAACAAATTTGAGGGATTGTTCGTTATTTATGGCTAGGAGGTGGGCGGTGTTTAGAGTGGGGGGGGGGGGGGGGTTTAACATTTTCAACATCAAGGGAAATAGGGGGGTTATTTTTTAAATACAGTAAAAAAAATTCACAGCTTGCAACGTTCTTGAAGGAAGACGACCTCAAGGAAATACAAACAGGGCGATAAAAAACAATTCAAGGAAATATTACCATACATCAATCACTAGCATTTAGCCCTAGAAGTAAACTTATTACACAAATTAGAAAAAAAAACAACAACACGTAAACGTCTCTCGGTCATGTCATGCGCCCGTGATTTTCAAAAACTTTGCTCTTAAGCGGACACAAAAACGTGTTATACGCTATTTTACAATCAGAGCTCGACATTACCTGGAGGGGTGTGAGGGAGGCGGGGGGGGGGTAAAAGGTTGAGACAGTGGCATCAACTGAGGGGGGGGGGTATTTTTGGATACACCCACTTTCGGGAGGGGTACATTTCTAATCTGCCTTAGTTGGTTAAAGAATCACCTCCCCAATCCCCATCCTTGTCATACTTGTCATACTTGAATGAGCTCTAATTTTTTACTCGTGGAATAAGAAGGAAGCTGCTCCCCAACTGAAGAGATGTGACTTGGCTAAGATTTGTGCTTCTATTTCTGTAAACAGCAGAATGTCTGCTTTCGACCGTGACACCTGTACTCACCACAAACCCAAAGAAATCAGCCTGCTTAGAACTAAAGAAAGTATCTCAGGAGCGGGAAAACGAGTGGAGTCCCTTAAGTTTCGCTCTAGCGAAGGGCTCGGCATCACTCAAAAAGTAGGTCACCAACAAATTGCATGTGTTGGCAAACAGTGTATACAAAATCGGAAACTACTCAGTCGAAACAGAGCTTGACTCACCAACACACGTCTCTCTATCTGGACCCACAGCGGTTCCTGGTGGGCACGAGCAATTGCCAAACTTATTACATTTCTCAATGCAAGCGATGTCATTTGGCGAACATTTGGTCTTCTCTTCTGTAGATAAAAATTGCACAAACATACAATAATGGCTTGCACTTTGTACCGGTGTGTTTCATTCCAAAGAACTAGGTAGACAGTTCACAAAAAGGACACAGAGAATACCTCCAACAGTTTTCGTTGTATCCATAACAATAAAGAACAAAGAAAGAAACTATAATGTTTTAAGAAACTCTCAAACAGCCCTTCGCTTTAGAACGAAATTACAAGAATTCCACAGATGCAGTTCAGCATAGCATGTAGTGGTCTAATTTGCCGTTATTTCTACTGAATTAGTAAAAAAAAAAGTGGTGTTCAAACATTACCAAACTGTGGGTCTAGGCATCGGAGATTAGCCAAATTATTTTACAAGGGAGCGTAACTTACTGCGGAAATATCTTGACAAAACTTTATCATCGTCGTATAAGAAAAAAGAAACACAATAAATATCTCTCGCAAATGACTCGTTAAGCAGACCAACCTTATGATACCAAAAATCATACGCTCCGCGTACGATCCAACAAGTATAGAACAGTTCTAATTTAATTCAGTAATTTTAATCGGTATAGATGTTCTTTCTGTACCTTTACACGTTTTCTTGTCAGATTGCAGTTCGAATCCTGGTCGACAGGAACAAGAAAATGAGCCCGGAGTGTTTGTGCACAAATGCGAACACGGCGAATACCGGCACTCATTAATGTCTGGAAAAGATTCATACATGGTCGTCAACGTCATGTGCAACAATGCAATAATTCACCTTTCTTTCTAAGCGATGTTATGACACCTAATGAGACAGAATTATGGGTACACTCTGCTGTGCCGTCAACCAAAGAACGACTTAATTTCCTGGTAAAACAAATTTCGCCTTAGAAGCACAGGGTCAACGCTATTTTGAAAGACGTCGGCATAAAGCATGCATAGACGATCCAGCAAAGGCTGTAGAATTATGGGGATTAAGATAATACGCCCATTTAATCGGTAATGACCGCCTTTTAAAACTGATCGACAAATTTTCGACTTCCGTATACGGTGCTCAGTAGCCACGCTTAAATCTATGCTTCTACATTTTCCTTCGCGTTTCTGAGGTGCTTTGTCATATAAATCAGTGCAGTCTAAATGGAATAAAATTCGCACTCACCAACACAGCTGTAGCCGTTCATGTGCAGCTGAAATCCATCCCGACATATGCATTGAGGAACTCCTTCATACGCGATACACTTGTGCTCACACTTGAGCCCCTTCCCACACCCGGTCTCACCAGCAGGGGCGGGCGCCTTGGTACCAGTTGGAGACCGTGCGGCACCAGCTGCAAAGTAAACGATTTATTGGGTTAAAAACAATTCTTAGAAGCAGCATTTATTTGCGGTCTGTCACCTTTGAATTTCTTAATTACTTAGTCAAAGATAAGGGCTATTTTCGGAATATAATATTCTCTTGATTACAGAAGTTATGAAGATTAACCGCCAGTGACCTGGTAAAACTGATTCGATATGCCGCTTGGTCCTCTAAACTGAGTGACAGGCCAAATGAACTGCCTTCCTTTAAGGTAACGAGGAAAACGAAAATACAGACAAAATTCGAGTTTTTCTTGAATGATAATCACGGCTTACCTGAACAAGAAGCACCATCACTTTGGAGAGTGTACCCCTCTCTGCAACGACATTCAGCTCTTGCGTTATGTTCCTCATGACAGAAGTGTTCACATTTCAAAAATTCGCTGTGACAGGAGCTTTTCACAACTAGACCATTAGGAGATAAAAAGACAAATTTATGATCCATTCGTTCCAAGTATTTTTAAAGGGATAATAGATAATGACAATACTTGAGAGTTAAGCCCAATAAAAGTAAACTATTTTTCAACAAAGAAGTTTGTTTCGGTAGGTAATGTTTCATCAGCTGTTATTTCCTGAGGATTTCTCGTGGTGGACAGATTAATATCATTTTGGTTTTAATTTCAAACGCTGCAAGACGTATTGCAATCAAAGAGAACCGAAAGCTAATTTACAACAACTCTATGAGTTTCCTCACTAGCTGCACGGATTGTTAGGATATTAATGGCTTGTCGGCCTTGGAAAATAGTACAACCGAGTATTTAAGTTCTTCCGTCGTTCTTAGAAGATGTCACCAAGAACTGCTCGTGGCGGGCATGTTTTCAAAACTAAACAATATTCGACATCTCTCTAAATATGTTCTAGACGCAGTTTAACAAACAAAAAGGCATTCGTCTTAACTTAAACACCCTGCAAGACAAAGACTCCTTTAGCTCTTTAACTCTCAGTATCAAAATGCATTCTCTCCGCTCTGTCCTTTTTACCATTTCTCAAAGAGAATTTGGAGAGAATTCCGTTAGACATCGATACGGGCCTCAAAGATTAAACAAACTAGGTGACAAAAAAAACAGAGCTCCAACGTAAATGCGAGTTTAATTTGATATGTTATGGCAAGGACGCGGGAAAATAGGTTTCAACGAGTGCTCTCTGCTCTGCTGTTGAGGATTGAAATCCAAGATGTTGGATGTGATGAAGTCATCAGGACTGAAACAATGAGAAACCTTTTGACAACATTTAGCTATGGTATAGAGTCTGACGATAAGAAAAGATGGAAATACTTTGCCCCCCACTTCAAAAGTTTCTTAATCATCCGTTTAAAGCCTAAATGTCTCTACGTTGTTGTCTTACAAAGAGACCAATGCAAAGAATAAACACACAAAGAAACCATTCACTTTCCCACAAGAGGATTGGATTGAACACTTAAGTTCGTGGAATGAAATAGATTAAAAGGAACTTCTGTTGACAGACAACTCAAGGTGAATACGCGAAGAGAATCAACACCGAAATGAACTCTCAACAACATGATCGCAAAGATTACACTGTGCAGAGTGCATTCACTAATCTTCTACCACATAACTATAACTTAAATTACGATCATATCTTGCCGCTTTCAGTTGGAAAACAGCTTCTCACAAAAAGCTCCACATGAAACGGTCGTTTTCAACAGTTTCATCTTAATTGTTCAAACACTCGGTAGTAAGAAAATTACACAGGCAAAAATACTATTGACTTTTGAATTTGACCCTGAAAGTGAAAATGAAAGAGGCGGTCCGTGAAAGATAAAACCAGTGTTGCTAGCTGCTTTATTTCGAACTGTCAGTTCTCGGCAGGATTGAAGAACAACAATAACTCAGTAATCCGTAAAGCACGATGGCAAAATGATTTTTGCTCTACATGTAACAGTTATCTTTAAACTGATCTATCTCAGGAGTCACTGACGAATCTTTCGTCAGTCCGATAATCAGCTTAGGCTATTTCTTTAGTGGATCCGCTGAGATGTTCTTGATCCACCAGCTGTGCTCCTTAAGCTAGTAGCATGCAAGGAAACACAAGGATGGACAAACGTATTTAAACATCGTGCTCTTCAAACCTTGCCTTGCAATGAGAAAAGAGGGATAAAAGTTGTTTGGAGGTCGTGATAGCCTCGCATTTCTCGGCCAGGGAATCAATAATACACAGTGTCAGATCCCGGAAACGTAATGTAATCTAATTAAAACAGGATTGCCTACCGAGCTAGCGCACCATTTGCAGGATCGTTATACAGTGAAGAGTAAAAATAGCCATTTCAACCTCATCAGCTAAATGTTTTAGCCCTGTAATAATCAGACGATCGTATTAAATAACAACTAAGTAGATAAAAGTAATGGGACTAGTCTCGCGCGTTTAATATCGTCTTGATAAAAAAAAAACAGAAAAGAAAGAAAAGGGGTGTTGCCAACCTAGTCACGTGAAAAATCCACGCAACTCACGCGAGTTAATGAAATTGTCAAGAAATAAAATATTGCAGCAGATTATACATTGGTGTTTTAATTACACACGGCGCCAAAAATACTGCACAGGTTTCGTGGAGAAAAAAGACAAACTGTGTAACCCGTTTCCAGAAAAATTAGGAACTCGTGCGCAAAATAGTTTTGAGGGAACAATTCTAGAAAGGGGTAGTTAAATCAAAATGATTGCTAATTTACGAAATATTTTACTAATGTTTTCACTTTGTTCATCAGTTTGAATTATTAAACAATTTACAATTTCTGTACCTTCTACTTTGTGGTGAAGCGATAAAATCAGAAAAATATAGTCCCCTTTGTATGTACGTTTTGAACTCCGCCGGCAATGAAATATTCACTTGATGCAAACCCCCCACAGACAGACTGGAAATGTCACTCGTCCCTTCTTTTCGCAGTATCCTACGGCATTTTTGCGAGTTATCACTTGGGCAGCTCAAACGCAAGAGATGAAAACTTCTTTCAAGAATGGAATCAAGAGACAGGACTATGGAAAACACAGCGACAACTGTCTGAAATTTCAGCATTTTTCTTTCAACCCAAATTACTGCATCCGATTGAAAAATCATAGGGAACTGTTTAGATCTCTGTTTTGCCGTCGTGCTGGAGGTCAGTTGCTACTCACATTCAAGTTCTTTCTAAGCAGATTATCCTGTTTGACTGCTCTGGGGGTTTAAGTCTTTAATTTGTACAAAGAAAGGATCTCTATGTGATGCTTAAGTACAAAGCTGGAATGCGAGGAAACAGGTGAAAATCAAACTGAAATAGAACTTATTTCTCCATTAACTTTCATTTGACACCAGTCCCAGGAATTAAAAGGTATTTAAAAGCTAGACCAATCTTATGCAGCACAATAACATATACCACAATTAGAAAATAGTTTTCATTTGAAAGCTCAAAAGTTAGAGCCCCCTTGTATACCCAAACAACTCAATGGTGACGACTTTAACATTTCACCCACACTCTGAAAAGCTCGAACCAAACAAAGTTATCCCAGTATGATCAATCCATGTTTCACAGCGGGTTTCATTTACTTGTAATCACATGTTATGCCAGCGAGACAAGACAATAAATCAATCACACGTTATTTGACTACGCGTTAGATTGTTTTAAAATATATTATCTTGTCAATCACCTTTGTACAAGCGGGATCGGGATTTGCTCGTGATATGGACTGGAACTAGAGGATAAAATAATAAACCCAATAACGTTCTAAATGCTAATAGGAATTTGCCCCATGTTGGTTGATCTCAAATCTGTGAGGGAGTTGTTTTGGTCTCCAGTACTTTATCAAAGACTAAATAGTTCCTTTTTACCATAATGGTTCGACACCACCGTCTATTCATCAACTATTACTTCAGTCATTCATTCACCCATTTGACTACCCCTCCACTAACCATTTCCCTCTTCATTTATTCATCCATCCACCCATCAGTGAAATCGAGATACAAACTCGCTGTACATCTTTGGCAAAAGGTTTTACCTCCAAGTAGCCAAGTGAAAAAAATACCCTGAGAAGAAGCAACAATAAATTAACCTTTCGAGAGTAAACCAAGCTTTGAGTCACTTACCGCAGTGTGAACTTTTAAAGTCTGCGGTTGTCATCCTAGAATTCACTTTTCAAACAAAAGCTAGTGTTGAGGTTGTGCTGGTGATGTTGAAAGTATGAACCGAATGGCGAGCTAAAGCTTTTGCTAATAAGTGTTTTCGAAACGCAAATGGTGTTCAACAATTTGTAAAAGTTGCATTGAAAACCTGCCAGTTAATTGCAAAAGTTTCGTAAGCGAAGACTCCGAAATCTTCAGACGTTTGTCCACATATTCAGGCGAAACAGGCTACACCCAATTTAATCAGTTTTTTTCTTTTCAGTGGTCAATTTTAATTTTACTTGGATTCCTCCTCATGGGCAACTCCACATTTTGAACGAGCCGAAGAAAGCTTTAGAAAAACTGGTTGACTCTCAGGTCATCAAATAAATTAAACATGTGTTGTCGTTACCCAACTGTCTGACAAAACCAGGTTTTGGATAAATCTCGATGCTATTTCGGTTTCGTACCGGTTAGATTATACTATAAGATCTTTAATTTTCCGGTTGCCAATAAACAGGAGTTTCAGTTTAGCAAAAATTTCTGCGTTATTTTGATTTCTTCCCATCTTGCGTGCGTCTGCGTTGACGTATGCAGTTTCACGAGACATTGAATTATCCCTGGCTTGAAACGTTGTTAAGCATGCAAGGGTATATTTTTAGCAAAAATAACCTAAAAACAGAATTCAAATTACTTGCTAAAGGAAGCCGGTCCAAATGTTGTCTCGGGATGGACCCAGATTTAGTTTATCTTTTTCCCTCTAATACATTATTTTGTTTCAATTCTCTCCAGTCTTGAGTGCTTTAAGTTGAATTGTGTTTTCGATTTGTAGTTAAAAACTTCAAAAGGAAGTAAATTTGATATCATGAGAACATGGGCCATTTTGTCTATTCTCGCCAACTAGAAATTTCTTTATACCGTGATTTTTACCCGGAAAACAAATATTTGTTTGGACGTTTTTTTAAAACATCAATTTGAAAACCGCAAGGAGGCGTTTCCTTTATGGTCAGCTGTCAAATCCAATCGTAATCACGAAGTTTAATGTCCCCGCAAGACGCAGAAAGAGGGGAATCAAAGTTCAGCGAGATTCCATTTATGAAAAACCATAAATCTAACCATATTTAAATGTTAAGTTTCCGTGCATAAAAACCATTTTTATGCGCTGTAAAAAATGTCAGAAGTGGTAAGACCTTTGATATCGAAAGCTCAAAATTGACGCTAACCCGCCAGGGGGCTTTGGGCGTTTCCACACAAAACTACCATCAGAAGCAAAGGTATTTGCATCCCTAGAATTTCGTTGCTTACAAAACCACATGGTTCTTGTTAGTTAATCACAGTCTGCTATCAAGACCGAGTGCATAAGGCCACCACACTGATAAGCGTGGGCAGGACGAGAAATTTACCGAAAAACAGTGACATTTAAGCCGACGGTAGTTTTTCCTCATCTCCTTTTACTCTCTCAATCCGGATAACTTAGATTTTCACCAGCTATTACAGCTAGTCCTCTGTCTCCGTGTTCAGTTTCGAGTTAAATATATTGGACTTCAGCCGTCAAAATACTAATGTAGAAGTTTCTTTGATGTAAAACGTGTCACGTTTATAGGCGTCACTACTCTGTTAAAGAAAAACACCGAAATAGGGTGGCGAAAAAAATTTTCCATGTGGGCTGTTGTGCTTGCTTAAACTCCTTAACAGATGATCTGTTTGTAACTTCTGTGGTCGATTGCAAGTCTGATTTAGAAGAAAGATCATTTCAAATATCTTAAATCATAAGCCACTCATAATCCACATTGAACAAGTGAAGTAACCTCAATAAGCAAATCCTTTTTTGAGGCAAAATTCTGTTCTCTTTTTTTAAGTAAAGGAGAAATTGGATCCAGTTATAATGTAAATTAGCGATGACAATCGTAAAAACATCAAAGAGTGGGACCACCAGTGTTCCAAGGTTTCTGTTTATGTAAAGTCACGAAATTTATCGGAAAGTGGGGATAAAAACTAGGGATAGTATGCCTTCCCTTTCTCCTTCAAAAGTAATTTCCTCGAGTAAACAGGTTTAAATCATGATTTGTAACCCCAATAAATCAAAACAGTAAACAACATCGCTGAGCAAAGGGCCACAATCACGTACAATACACGTTGGGAGTTTGATAAGAAGAGAAGCTATTCTGGCTCCCTTTATCATATGTATCGTACTCGTATGTCTAAAAAAGGTTTCGGAGACTGAATAACCCAGTGAAATGTAAGATTGAGCAAAGAGTCCCTGGATTGATTTGGAGTCCGTGGATTGAATTTTTAAGACATATAAATGTTATTTTCGTAGTATATCGGACCGAAACTTGATCTACGACTTAATTCCACTGAGAGTCCGTAAACACTTGAAACACTGCTGATAGTGTATCGATACACAATCCCAGTCCCTAACTTTGCCGAGAATAGATCGGAAATGATACAGATAAGATATAAATTATTCTTTAGTAACTTTAAATATTAAAATCTCTAATTTGCTTGGTTTGAACTCTCCATTTGGAAAATCGCTTAATTATGTTTTAATTCCCTCGTCAGCCGATGTTGATATTCAAGGTTTTCTCTCTCAAATTTTGGGAAGTCAATCTTTCTATTTTCCAATAATATTTCATCGTTTTACTGAAAGAAAGTTGGCTCGACTGGAGAACCGGCAAGAAGGGCTGATTTTTTTCGTTGCCGAAAACTATTCAAGGTCGATCAAAATATGAGTTAAATGAATGGGAGGAGCCAAGTAAACAATTTCACATCTCGCGGTCAAATGTTTTCATTCAAATTGAAATGTATATTGTGCTAAAAAATATTTAAAATCCGTAGTAATGCTAAAGGAAAATGAGAAATACATGCTAGCGTTAACTCAAGTATTTCAAGTTATTATGAACGTGCAAGACTGCTACCAATAATGTAAATTACTCAAGTTGACGATGTTTATTTTAAGGATTTTCGGGAAATCCTATTTACTTATGTCCTCTTTATGATTTTAATCTCCAATAGATTCCAGTGCGCTTTAGCCTGGATGAATAAACATAGCTTTGATAGCAGAAACAAAAGGCCGGAAGAGTGAAAGAGGTTTAATAACAAATTTCTCAGCTACTTCGACCGTTTAAGCAACATGCTTCCATTTCCGAACCGTCACTGAGGAAAAATCGTGATTGAAATGACGCTGGACTTGGTCAACACAATTCTCGAAAATGATTAAATCAATCGTTCTGGCAAGTTACGAATCATCGGTTTTCATTTTTCAGACAGCTTCTAACTAATCCTTTCAGCAGAGTACTTTGAAACACACTGGAAGGAATTTGCAGTTCGGTGAGGCAAACTAAACAAGATACAAAAGTTTTAACAAGGAATTCGCGCCACGCAGTATTTAACCAAGCGAGTTAAGTTTTTGTTTTGTTTTATTTCTGAGATTTTTTCTTTTGGCCCACTGGCAGGAATTCAGGTGCGCGAAGCGACCTTCAAGAGGTTTACAAATGCCGTATTTATAGCCGTTGCAATCTATTGCTGTGTGGTATTAACAGAAGGAGATGGGGTGGGCAAAAATTAATACCATCTTTTGCAGGCCATTATCACACGTTTCACAGCAATTCGTATGAGCGCCTGGCTATGATCGATTAAATTTTTTTGGTGCGGCTTTTGACCATTTCCTCATTACTGGGTTAATGTAGTTGCCCTGATTTTTTACTGAATTGCAAAACAGACAAGAAGCTGTTGTATGATGTCGCAAACTTCACAGACGAATCGCCAACGCAGTTGTTCCTCACTGTGTATTACTTAATTAAACCAATACATTTGAATCTAAATTCCCTTTGGCCTCGCACACGTTTCCCGACCCACATTAAACGCGGTATTTACGGTATATATAAGCCGAGGAAGCGTGCACCCGAAATTTTCCTTCCTTTCCAAAGTAACTGCGCTTTACTATGAAATCGCAAAATTTGGAAAGCAACAATTCGGAACAGCTTGCTTTTCAATTAATCAGTGGTCTGTGATAAGAGATTAGGGCCATGGGGGAAACCGAATTTTCCAAATTTAACTCTTAACCTTGGGTAAACTACACCACTTCTGAGACAAGGCAAAGTTGCGGTTAACCAAAGGTTCGAAAGAAACACTGACAAGATGCCTCAATTGGAAAAAACAAACGCAGCTTCCAAGAATCTACATAGCAGTTTGACCCTTCAGCTGTAATCAATTCTCCACGCTAATGAGGGCATTTTGCCTCAGAAACTCGACCTTCCCCCATCAGCACGATCAGTTGTTTACAGAACCCGCACGTTCGCGGCAGTATCCACGTCTGTTCGGTTTCTTCGTTCCGTTTAGAAAATAGCAAGATTATTTTTGACCATGTGGTTGAATTTTTTGATAATCCTTGTCAGGTTCAAACATATTACGGCAAAAATGTGTGAAGAACATTTTGTTCCAGGTCGCTTTGTTTTACCCGTCCAAATCTGACTTATGCTACGAAGTACTTGAAAATAAGCTTTTCGAGGGTACCTCTAATTTTTTTTCTATTGAAAAACGGATTAAAATGGCTAAAAAAGTTATGTCCATGTTTTCTCAGCGCTGACCTTTCCACTTGTGGTGGAATTATGAAAGCCATACTGCTACTTGCCACCGAGCAACAAAGTGGCGCAAACCGGAAACCTACTACTGTGTTTCCGGTTGAAAAATTCCAGTAACGGCTAAGCTCTTTTGCTGTTTCTGAAAACTTTCACACTTAAAGTAACGCTGCACATCTGCGATTTCCCCCAAGCTACTGAAAGAGAACACTAGCAAAAACGTGGAGATAAATAAGAAAGAATAAACAAATATACCTCGCATGAACTTGGTCTTCATTTGCTCCCAAGCTTTTGGATCACCCGGTTTTTCAGCACATTCATGGTAGGTCTCCAGCCACAATCTTGCCTGGTTCCTCAAGCCCCGGGGAATTGAACGTTCCGTCATCTCTAAAACGATGCGCGCCGCGAGAACAGAATACAGTGGTCTCCTCAGATCGCTGTATTTTATCTTGGACCATGTAACCCCAAAAGTACGGCGCACGGTTTTGTGCAACGCAGCCAGTTGTTTGTTCTCTCTGCGCTTGGTCTGTGTAGCTTTAAACGCACACTCGTCCACATTCCAAAGACCCCCCTCTTTTGATGTTCTGTTCAGGGAAGTTTCAGCCATTGCAACGCGTTTGATGAAATGGTTGTCGTCCATGAAAACAGGCTTGGTTGACTTCGATGCTTTCTTGGTCAATTCGCACGCATCCTGAATCACGTCGAGTCCTTCCGAGTCCACAACAAGCAAAGATTTAGGGATGGTGAGACGGACTTTCTTTGATCTGGCATCGCATGGCTCCAATGCGCACATGAAAGTAAAAATGGCGCACGTGAACGCTGCTACAAACTTCACTTGGAGCTCCATGATTCCACAACTCAGTTACTTTTCCTCGTACAGTTCGTGCAGTTCTTTCTAATAAGGAAGAAAAGCAGAGATTGGTGAACCCCGTTCCAGCAGCTTGTCCTGTGCGGAAAAAGTGTCAAAAAAGGGAAGCAAAGAAGTGAGCACAATGTGAGCTCAAAACTGACGCTTCTCTAATTTCTACGACCCGCTGTGAATCAAATTATCATTTGAAGACAAACAGAGAAAATTTCTTCCAGATTATCCCAAGAAAATGTCAGTGTAAATCAATGCCACGGCAGTCTGGCTGCATGGGCTTACCAGCAACACTGTAAAGCTTTTGGAAGAGTGATTGGTTTTTCTAAAGAGGCCCAGAAGAAAGGCGAAGGTTTAATAGCAGTAAAATGTTCTCACCTGACCGCGAAAGTGACCAGAAAGACCTTTTATAGATAGCAGGTTTACATTACATATTTACCAAAGTGCCACTCTTCGTCAAAAAAATTAAAGGAAACCAAAACAACAAAGAAAAGAATGAAGAGTGCACGCGATCTGGTATTGTAACTTTGTAATCAGAACAAGTTATTTCAAGAGCAAGATAAGCAGAATTCATGGAAAATAAATTATTTATGTGTCAATTAGAGTTTTCTTAGACAACTAAACAAACTTGCCTCGACAAAGTCCTTGAGTGCAATGTCTGCAAACTGTCAGATGGTAAGCAATCGAGTGGAAATAGAAGTCGATGTTTTATACTGTGGGTTATCTTTTAAAAATCACCCCTCTTATTTGTGCACGCGTGCGTATTAAATGACCAGAAGTGCGTGATATGGACGAAGATTCACCTAGGCAGATTCTGTGCAGCGTCAATCCTCTGACTTAGTAGACGCGCAACCACTTACATAATAACGGAAGGCTCGCTATTGAGCAGTTTAGAGGAAATAGCTTCTGTCATTAGTAAACTATACTTCACAGGAAGTCGGTAGTTCTTTGAAATTTCCTCACTCATCATAAACACGTTGGAGAGCAGCAAGTGACCTCTAATCATCAATTACCATGTTATAAAGTGGCACTGTGCGTGCTAATGATTTTCTTATACCGCACGCAATCGCAGTTTCCCTCGTTTTCGGCATAGGCTAAAATCTGGACTGGACTCTGGACTGGACTGGACTCTGGACTCTGGACTCTGGACTTTGGACTCTATTTTTTATATGTTCTATACAGAAAAATGTGAAGGGAAGGGGGTGGGGGTGGGGTAAGGTTGGGGGGGGGGGTAATTAAAAATACGTTCCTTCAAAGTCATCCAGGCCGAGAGACGCAACATAGAAACAACTGAAGAGATTCGCTAAAGAATCGAAACTCGAGTCTTCTTTGAGAACATGTGAGCCAAACACTCAATGAAGATGGCATGCTTGTGCCGGGACCTTCCAAATCAGGCCAAAGCAACAAAGACTATAACGAGGACACGCTGTTAGCATCAGATAGCGATTTTGAAAGTGGCCAACGGCCGCTTGACCGTAAGCGCCGCCACAGAGAAGGAAGGAAAGACAACATCCCCAACAAGAGACCTCGCTATAACAGATACAGCGCCTCTACTCTGGAAAAGAAAGTTGAAAAATCCGAATCGTCTATTAAGAAATTGAAGGCACACACCGAAAGGAAAACGTACCCCAAAGACCTGAGGTACAACGTACGAGTCAATATCGTGCCGGACGATGAATTCAAAAGCCACATCCGCAGAGAAGCTAAACAGAAACTTATCGGCGCGTTGACACGCTACCACTACAGACGAGCAGAAAACAAAAAAAATCAAGCTCAAGCAATTGGAGCAAAGACCAAACGTAACCAGAGGAAAGAAAAGGAACAATCCTGATCAAATTAAGAACCAGCCACGACCGGAAAAAGAAAACCGCACTGAGAATGCACTAGTTTTAGCTACAGAGCTAACAAACAAAATCAAGAAAGTGGAAGAAATGATGAAAGCTTTACAAAATAAAGAAAGTGAATCTTATCCCTGTGTATTTACTGACTCTTCAGTAAAAGGGAGGGAGAAAGAGAAACGCAATATCAGAAATGCAAAAAACCACTCGCGAAGAAGCAATAGGAGGCGAGACAAAAACAGGATAAACACTCAGTTTAACCAAACATACATTAAAGACTTCTCAAATTGCAAAATGACAACAAATGACAACTTATCAGATCAACTTACTATCAAAGGATCCGGCAACAATTGCTGCTAGACAAGGCTTTAAACAGTTCGCGAGGCGAATGCGCCTCCGATACATTTTTCACAACAAAGAGAGTGAATAAACAACACCCCTTTCACGTTAAATCAAACTGGGAACCTCCAGTTCAACAATCAGTTGCGCTAGAAACTTGGTAATTAAATAGTGACAGGCCACTCACAGATCCCGCAAACGTGTCGCATGAATGTAATTGCTCCTCTACATGTAGCGTTAAAGAGATTAACTACAGTTTGGCTTTAACCAGTATATCTCTTAATGAACTGCCTCTTTTATAAGAAATGATCGGTGGTTCTTTGAACATTTCTTTAAGTTTAGGTTGTAGTTCTATAAGATGCAAAACAGCCTGGGCCGAGTTGCTCGAAGCACCACGTGAAATACCAAACTCTGCCTGGATGACTTTGAAGGAACGTGTTTTTAAAGAAATCGGATAAAAAGAAAGGGAAAAAAGAAAGAAAGTGGTTGAAATCAATGAAATACTACCCCCCCTAACCTAACCTTACCCACCCACCCCCTTCCCTTCACATTTTTGTGTATAGAACATATAAAAAATAGAGTCCAGAGTCCAGAGTCCAGAGTCCAGAGTCCAGTCCAGTCCAGAGTCCAGTCCAGGTTTTAGCCTATGCCCTCGTTTTCAGGCGCCACAGCGGCTCGATACCAACTACATTTTAAACATGGGCAGTTGAGAAAGGTTACTGTTTCATGACCTTGTTGAAAATGAAAACAGCCCATTCAGTCGCCGACACGCTGCATGTGGCGCGTTCTAGTATCATCGACCGCTATCCGATATGTATTGAAGACGGTTTTAATATCAGTAATTTACCGCAACATTGTGGTACTAGTTCTTTGGACTTTAGCTTTTGCTGGTTTGATGCTTTCCGCCCACAAATTATTTGCAAGGAAAGGCCACAGTAAGCTTAGTATTTTTCCCACGCAATGCTCAGGAGTTAAGTTACAGTTACAGACAGGCAAAACAATTTCATCTCCAACAAAAACAAGTTTTAACATTGAGAATGTTTCTTTAGTCGTGACGGAATGAACATGTGGTCTAATCGGTAGCTTAGCTCGACTTAATTAACCTCTGAGTAAGAGTTCCTTTAACGCGCGTTGAGGATGTCGTTGTAAACATCGATGCAATTTTGTTCGGATATCCTGGCGATGATATTTGCTTGCTTTTTTGTGCTTTTATTTCTTTGGAAATGACCTTCGCCTTGAGGTGTGGTCTGTTGCAGTCCAAATTTTTTCACCCTTCAAAATAGTAAACAAAATAGTAAATGATGGAGAAAGAGATAATTCTAGGTGATTGTTTTCACACAGAACAAATGGCATTAAGATAATAAAAGTTGTTTTCCAAACTCAATCTTTTAGTGATGACCACGTACAAAGTGGAATGCACTCTAGTCACACTGCAGACCATCAAAAATATACACCGAGATTTATTACGAAAAATAACTTTTCAAGTGGTTCGGAAACCGATAAAGTCCACTCCTATAAATATAGACGTCACTGCCAGACCTTTCTGCGAAATCAAAAGGTTGATCGGCTCTTTCCTTTCCTGTGGGGCTCATTCGCTTGTGGGTGGCCCAAAGAGGACTGAATGATGTGTTTTTTGATTGGATACAACGGGAAAATGATTTCAAGCTGATATGTTTTGTATTAGGTCCCTGGGGTATTTATGACCGCTACACAGGTACCCGGGGATGGGTCAGATGACTACGGGAGGCAGGAATTCGATCACGTGACCCCAGAAGGACATTCGACCAAATGGAGAGAGACGACATATCCGACTGCAAATGCTTCTGCGTCTCCAGTCAGAAGTCTGTACGAATTATACACGTTCGTAAAATATTAAACGAAATGCGATGAGTAATCCCTACATTTTGATTTAGAAACAGAGTCATCCTGAAGAAATTTACTTTTATCTCCATTCGACTGAACTGGGAAAAACAAATTGATGGCGTATACTGTAGGCAGCCTTATGAATGCATGATGCCTCTTCCTCAACGTAGTAAAGCAGCTTTGTATCGGAAGAACACAACTATATTTACCGTCCCACACTTGGCCTTGGAGTCAACCCTTTCCCGAGTAGATCTATTAATAGAACGCCGCCAAGCGGAAGTTTCACACGCTTTCAATTCGAAGGCCAATCAAAACAGAGCTATGACAGTCATTGTTTTACCCACACGATCAGAACCATTAATAATGAGTTTCCTAGCTTGCGAGAACTTGCGCAAACTTATTCTATCACTTCATGCTCAGTCTGGTTGTTCATTAACTTTCATGCATGGATACATGGTCTCTGACGGCTGTAAAATCGGGAAAACGATACCCGGTTAAAGGAAAATCAGTCAATGGATGGGCCCCTGGATGGTTTTCGCCTTCGTCCACCATTTTTTTTTCCGCAGTTAGCAGTTTACTCAACAGAAATATGATACTTTTCGCGGGAAAAAGCCGTTCTTAAAATAAATCTACTCGGGAAAGGGTTGACTCAAGGAATTAGTAGAGATAGACGCTCTCCTTGATGAGCTTCTGACCGTAATGATTCCATTTAGCCCCTGGGGTGCTTATTTACTTTCGGTAGCTCAAGGGAAGGTGATTATTGGAGAGGTGGCGCTCACTTATTTCTTTTGTGGCAGACAGCCAAATGCGAAAAAACAGCATTTTCATCAAAAAAATTGGAGAAGAGATCTTTTGTTTGAACGAATTGTGCTCTGACTTAAAAGAAAGATGAACCCCGGTAGATCTAAAAGTACTCTATAAAGGTGTTGTACCGTAATTGAAACAGATGGGGGTGGTGCTTACTGTAATACAGCGCGCTTATTTTAATAGGGTTGGCGCCAATTAGAATAGGGGCGCTTATTATATTGACACATTTTCAAGTGGGGGCGCTTATTAGGAAGGGGCCGCCTATTGGAAGGAGGGCGCTAAATCGAATCATTACAGTATTATTAGTTTTGTATACAACGTACCTAATGCAAGTGATTACACAATAGAACATTACTTTTCCCTACAACGAGTATCACTCGAACTTAGCCAGAATTGGAGAAATATTACTGACTAACAACCCTCAAAGAAACCCCTAAGAACAAAAATTCCTCCTCACGTTTTTGAATCGTAAGTTGACTGGTACCTTTGGACCAGTTGACTAAAAAACGATAGAAACATGAACTGATTCTTCGCTGAGATTCTACTCAGGGTCCTAAAGGCGTTTAGGGCTCCACGGGGCTCCGGGCTCCAGGGCTCCAGGGCTCCAGGGCTCCAGGAATAATTTTTAGGGACTCTATATCTAGGGGTCAAGGCTCCAGGCAGTGGAATGATCGGGCTACTGCCACCACGGCAAAGGATTCAGGACTTGGGGATTCCAGAGACACCCCCGCCTCCACCCTCATACCCCCTTCTCCCTTTTGGACTCTGTCTACCGAAGCATGTCTTTTGTGAGACAGATATAAGTTAAAGAGTGTGGTCGGATTGACGTGTGCACAAGATAGCAATTTCTCGCCCTGCACCATTTATCCATCTATTGAAACGATAAAAAAGAAAAGAACCAGATCTCTGAGTGATTAATTGTCTCAGAACAACAGTATACTTGATGACACGTCAAAACTTACCATTGAGTAATGCTATAACGTTTCATTATTATATCTCGTATCACTTAGTACGCGCACTGTGATTGGTCAGTTTTGCAGGCCGTTTTCTACTGCACCGCCCGCTAAATTTGAAAGATTTATTTCCTGCGCGCCCGGTTAACCTCAGTGACACAATAAATATCTTACTGACCTCGTTTTCTTTGTCCGTACTGTAAGTTACGGATCCTCGGTCAGTAACTTACAGTACGGACCTCCAACTGGGTTATAGGTTTGTGAGACGTATGTACAACTACGAGGGTCCCCTATACTTTTTTCGTGAAACGTGATTGGGACTATTTTTTTCTCGTGAAACGTGATTTAGGTTTATTTGTTCATTTGTGATTCGTGATCGCGATATTTGATTTTATCGTGAACGTGAACGAAGTTTGGGAATTATCCGTGACGCGTGAACAGTCTCAATATTTTTACGTGAATACATTTTCCAAAGTGGTATAGAGGAGTCAACTACGTTTTTCCTCTAAGTTTTCCTGAAAAGGTTTGATCATCTTCAATTCGTTCCTTCGTTACGGAGAGACTTCTCCTGGTTGTGGAATTGGCTTCATCAAATAACTAGGAAATTATTCTTGCCGATTTCGTCTCACTAGCTGGATTTTGTTTCCATATAGTTAAACCTTTTGTGGATTCACATCTGAGACAGCTTGTGTTTTGGTCTGAAAGCTCAACATTAATAATTTTGGTGACTTCATTAATTTGCATTTTAGCTTTATTGCCCTCAAATCGGATTTTGCACGTCGGACCTTCGGTCCCAGTTCTTGTACGGCCTAATTTTGTCTCGAACATAAGAAGAAAATCTGAAATGGAAAAGCCAAAATTGTAAAAATCGATGGTGCAATACATTTTTTTTGTTAATTTTTTATTTTTGTTTTTGTTTTTCGTATTTTATAATTTACGCTATTTCGTGTCCGTTTTCTGATTTTCCACCCCGCGCTTCAGTGCTGGACCTTAACGTAGAAATGTGGGCCGGATCAAGATGAGGGAAGGAAAGTCGTGCAAAGATACTGTCACGGTTTTCCTTCACAAATTAAGAGAAGAAAATTATTATGTAGGTAGGTTTTTGAAAAAAGGGAACATTGTAAGACATTGCATAATTAACCGGGAACTGCAATATGGGCGGGGCTCAGGATTGCTGGTTGGCAAGTTAAGTCGTGGCGGCCATGATAGCCTGTCTCTACGCTGGGAAATAAACTTTATCTTTATGCAAATTATGCGAAAACAAAATTGTATTGTATTAACCATCAATATGGCCGCCTTCTGAAGTGGTTGAAAACCAAGAATTGGCTATCACAGCATCTAAAAATGCGCCCAGTATGTGTGTCATGGTTTTTGTAGAGAGTATAAATCCTGTCGGTATTTTGGGAGCAGCAGACAAATATAAAAAAGACACACCTTTCTACAAGACTAAAATGAACGTCACTTATTCCTGAATCGATACCATGCGTATTGAAAATATTTGACCCCTCAATTAAACTTTCTGTTTGAAAAAATGTCCCGTCATAACACGCGGCTTCCTCAACCATCCGGCAGTCAAACATTTTCTTTACGTGTAAAAACCTTATATGCACTCCCAAAAGTGGACATGCAAATGGGTCAGTTCGCGATTTTCAAAATTATGACAGAAAGTCAATTTTTTTCGATCGAGTGCGTTTGTGGATGCCTGCATGAAAGGGAATTGATGAGTTAATCGTGATCAGTGCTGGTATAATACTGGTATAATCAGCTTGCCATTGCCGGTTATACGTTATTTATTTTCCATTATAGACTTCATATCTTTCGTGGCTGAGCCGGAATCAATTGTTTTTCGTTAAGATTTTAATTTTTAACACCTCTTGCTTTAAAAACTTCTGGAATTCTTTCAGTTCCATCACAGTCTAGAACTCTCATTACAAATTCAGACAGCATTCCTTTCCAGAAAAACCAGAAGCCAAGCTGTCAGATAATTAACACGGAGCGTTTGTTCATATCATCACAGTTTTGATCAGGATTGTTTTTAATAAATTGAGGTCATCATTAGACGACATAAATGCCATATATTAGTATTGTCAGGGAGTTGCAGTTCACTGAGATGTTCAGAAGGATCGATGTAGTTTCTCGCAGCTGTACGTGTCAATGATTAGACAAAAAGAACGTAAAAAGGGAAAGTAAAAATAATTATCCTTCGGGCATAAAATTGTTTTAACACGTGCCAACTCCCCTTCTGTTCCTCGCGAAGGGCGGCTCCGTGCATGAAAATCCCTGTCTTAATTATTTTGGTTTTCGCTTAAGATCGAAAAACTGCAATCTCAAAATTTCTTGGGATGTCAAAGAACTTGGAGAGCAGTGGCGAATAAGACTCAGTGGCGAGGAAGACTATCAGTCTGGAGGGCAGTCGAAAAATTGACGATAAAGACGATGCTAATACAAAAGAATCATTCTCAGTGTATTATGTACTTTTTCTTTCTCTTATTCCTTTCCCTCCTCCTTAATTCTCTCTCCTCTTTCTCTCTGTTTCTTTCTGTTTGTTTGTTTTTGTAAGGTTACAAGTTACACGCACTAAGTCGGCACATGCCACTATTGTTTGTGTAGTGGCCGGCGACTTCCTAAGCCGGTTTGAATCAGTGGCTAGGGCGCTTCTCCATTGATTGCTCAGCTAAATCTGACCTCCTTCTACCTGTTTCTGACGTTTGTATTCATTGGGTTATTTATGACAGACATCATCTTGCATTCCTGTCTAGTTCAGTAAAAAGTTGGAACATAAGGAAGAAATTTTTAACTTAAAACTTTCATCCCGTTTTCCAAAGTTCCCTTAATATTAGCTTTTTTCACTTGTGAGATAGATCAGTCTCCGTAAATTTTATGTCAAAGTCCGTTTGGAGAATTCAATTGTTTGTTGAATTTTGCGTGGACGCACCAGGACGTCAATGCAGGACTGGTCTATTGAAATATATGATTAATTACTAGATTTTTTCCTAAAGGGCGACCCCAGCGGTATTTTCAGCCTGTGCAGCAATGTTCCTAATCTTGGTTTAGAAGTTGCCAATAAATAATGTGATGATGAACTTTGTTACCGTCAGTTTATTTTTTTTTTTAATATAAATCCCGGAATGCAAGTTATTGAGTAGCTTTCAGCCAATTAGAAACTTTGCCATCCTTCGATTTCATTAGATTTACGTCAAGAAGGGCTTTGAAAATCCAATTAGCAGTTAAAATTGCAGCTATCTAGAACAGCTATAACTGTTTTTATATAACTGCATGATTTTAATTACTTAGCTTGGCATGCAATCTTGAATAATCTTGTTGAATAACTACATGAATGCCTGTAGTATGAGTACACTAATAGCAAGCCACTTAATCAAGAGTTGAGGCACGAAATACATTAGGTAGCCAGTATGGAATATATGAATAATCTAAGCATGCCTGTTGAAACGTTCATTTCTGACGAAAACATTTGTCACAACTTTGTTTTGTGTTGATCGAACTCTTGGCGAGAAAACTATACCAAGATTACCCATAACGTATGTTTGGTATGTCAAAATGGCTGAATAAAATGTTCTCAAGTCGGATTACTACAAATTTCAAACATCTCCAAACCTTGAGTCATTCTTAAAAAATGTCAGAAAATTAAGATCTCGCGATCGACAGCAAGTACATAAGCTGGGAAATCATTTCTCTTACCTTTCCTGGAGTAGTCAGTTTCCGGTTCTTGTTCGAGTGTTATGTATGCTTATGTGGTGAAACACTTCAATAAAACTAATATAAGTTCCTTTTTCATTCGTAGTTATACTAATCGATGTTAATCACATTGGCATTCGCATTAATCATGAAAACATGCATTGTTTTTGCCCGCCAGAGGTGACGAATCTCGGTCAACCCTACTCTAGTACTCAGATCTCTCGGCCAGCTTACTAGTCTTTGTTGAACCATGCTTCAAGGTCAGTTATTCCACTCTTTGGACTTTATTCCCAGGTGAATTTCCTAAGTAAGTCTAATCCACTTTTCACTACTCATGCCAACTTCTTAATCATAGTTCCTGGAGTTTAAGTTTATCTTGTTTTCTGCCGGTTTCTGTATCAATCTTGCAATTGGTCTCAGAATAGTCTCAAAATATGCTCTAATATATCCGTTAAAAATTCTGTAAATTTTATTATAGGTAGGTACCTGGGGTCTAGTGAAGAGTAGGATGGCACCTCTCTAGAGCTGCTAATTTCATTGACCTCTTCGTGAGGTGAAACTGAAATCAAATAGAGCCTCGATGCGCCCGCGAGGTGGTGAGAATCGCGGGCGCATCGAGACACCCATGGCTGGGAGACCGAGCCTACATCGCCCCAACCCATAACTGGTCCCAGCTGTAGCCTTTGCCGAGATTCCTTCAGTTCAAACGCATTATATTGGTGCCCTTCGAAACCTTTCAGCGCGGCTTGCATAAAATGAATCCGCCCTCTCTTTAAAATGCCAGAAAATGAAAATCTGTATGAAAAAGTTTTTTATCCTTTGTGGGTCCTAGATGATTTTAAATTGCTAAATGGATAGAGGTGTCACATATGCAGAATTTCATGTTGTAGAAGTTAGGAGAAAAACAAAGCGAATGCGTAGGAAAAAGATGTTTACCTTAGTCGAGTAGCCCAATTCTAAACTCATGCAACTGAAGAAGCCTCTTTTTAGCTGACTTACTTCTGTACTGCTTCTTGCAGGTATGTATTCACGTCTTCTCTTGCTGTTTCCTCTCAGCGTTTAAATTTCTCTGTTGTTGCCGCAAACCCTGATTTGCTTTCTCGTGCCAGTACATTGCGTGCTTGCTTTCACTTCAAGTCAAAAGAATTAAAAGGGCAATTTGTCAGGTGAAAGAGTCTAAGATACCAAGATAACAATCTGATAAGACAACAGGCATAATAACATTAATCAGGGGGAGGTTACAATTGAACCTTATCCAGGTACTGATGCGTGGTGTAATTATGTGGATTTAGAAGAGTTAATGACCGGATTACCCTAATCATTGAAAAATTTCAATTTAAGTTTCATCCAAAAGCAAAATACTGTGTTTTTTTAAAGATTCTTCTCTTTGCAAACGTATCTTTAACTGACGTACTCCATAGTGTGGGAGATACCCGAGTCAGTGGGACCCCTTTTGTGACGGTGGCGCCAGCTTAAAGCAATTTTTCTTAACTCACCCTTGACAAATTGACCTCACTTTTCACAGTTTTAGAAATGCGTAAATTATAGTTAACGAAAAAGAAGCTTAAAATAGGTCAAAAGGAAGACCTAAAGTGGTTAATGAGCTTTACAGGCTCTGTCGTGCAGTGAATTACCTTGATAAGGAAACATGGGCAGAGTTGCGGTTTTTTATAAATCAAACATTACACAAGGATTCCTTGTTGTCGTAGCACGTTGCTGAAACAGTCACCCAAGAACAATCACGTTTCGTCGCGTTTCACCGTAAAGCGAACGAAGAGTTACTAAAAACAGGAAAACAAGCCAAATTGTTCTTGCAAACTATCAAAATCCAATTATGCAGACACTAACAGTAATCAAAAGTTCGAGAAAGTTCACGACGGGGGCGATGCGAATGTTCACTTGGTGACACTAGTTCCATCATCCTTCACCTTATGGGATCAGTATGGTCACGGTAAAGTAAGAGAGACAATCTATAAAACATTACCCATAATGTTTGTTGAACATCGCAAAATGTGCATGTTGATCAACATACGTTAGTCCGTAAGTCTTTTGGGTGTAAGATATCCTCAATTAGGGGTTCCTGTATTTTTTCTTCGATTGCCCACCGCCAAACTAAACTGTGTTCAAACAAAAGTAACGTAAGAAACCTAAAAATTCCCGATTTGGTCGTTTACACTTGTCAAGCGTTTCATATGAATGCGCAGTAGAAAAGAGCATGTACCCTATAGCCTTCGAGAAAGCTCTCTCGGGGGGTGCTACATGCCACCTGGTAAGATTGTTCCGAAATGCATAGGCGTATGTTAAAATGGCAGAAGAGTGAATCTAATATCACACGACTGAACGTATTCATGCTTTTCCGCTCACGTAAATTCTCTACGCTGGGTATTCATTCTATAAATAAAAAGTTGTTGAAGTGCGTTTTTCAAATTCCATTCGAAAATATTCAGTTTCATATGCCATAAGACTTCCCGTCGAAATTTGAAGATTAATTTGAATTGCACTCACAGTTAATCATTCATCTACATGAAAACCCTATTACGACAAGGGTATCGCAGCGTGTAGCTTCTCTTTACCTATAAAAAAGATGGGTAACGATGCTCCTGAGTGTGATTTTTAAGATTGACGTCACGTGGCATCGACACATTTTCGCCAATCCCCAGACGGAAGAATAATTTTTCAATATCTTGCCATTAGTAGGATACAAATCATAATCTCCATTTATTCACCCATCGACACAAAAAACATGATTCCTTAACAGAAGAGCTGTTTTAACGTTGCTTTTGTCTAAATGCAGAGATCACAAATTGCCTTCCATAACTGTGTAACAGACGGGAAGTGAGTGATTGAAGGGGCTAGTTTTGTATTGGGGCATTACAATATAGTACGAATGAGCTGGAAATTACTGAACATCCTTTTACAAAAATTTTGAGTTCAAAATTATCCATTTTAGAAATATTTATTTGCAAACCATCACGTTAAAATCTAACACTATCCAACGAAGGGCACCGAAATTTCGTTTTTCCTTTCATTTTGACTCAAGGGTGGAACACTGTGGTCTCATCTTAAATGAGATTAAACCATTACGAAAAAGATTGAGGAAAATGGAACATTTGTGGTGTTTTGTTTCCGTAACCTGGGAGAGCAAACGTGCCTAAGCAACATATCTCCACGGCAGACTGAACCAAATCCACACCGGCAAGAGATACATCATTTCCTTATTCTAAGCAGTCCAGTTATTATTGGCTGTATTTTCTATGGCATGGTATAAATGATTTTCCTCTCTTTTTTAGTTTCAGGGATATGATAAACGGAATAAAGGGGGCGGTACTCAAGGACAATGTTTTGCGTTACTTGTGTGGCACGAAAACTGTGAGACAAGTCAGTTTTTAGAACACGTAAAATTAAATATCTGTTTAGTCTGACTTTCGACGTTAGTATACTGATAAACAGTAGACCATTAAAGACAAACACCGCGGGCCACAAGGATCGCATCAGCCCAAAGGCTCTTAGTTTCTCAAGTCAGGATGAGTCGGGCAGCGTGATCAAGAGCTCTCGAAAGGTGCAATATGAAGCGAAAAGGTAATTCTCCCGCCCTCCCTACTTCCCACGAACACTACCAATACCGTGACTACCCCGATCGCTCTCCAGAAAAGATCAGAGCCAAATAAAGCAAAAACCTGTTTAAAGTGATGTTTAGCTAGACGAATTTGATCTGTTCTGATTCCTTGGCTGAAATTTTAAATGCCCGTAACGTTTAAGGGGAAAAGTCTTCTTTCGAGAAATTCGGCTAGCTAAAGTGAACTTTCCACGGACTTTCTAGGGAACTGTTTGCCTTCCGAAAATGTTAGCTGACATTTTTTGACTGCCAAACACAACAAATATGACCCTTCCAAAAACGTCAGGGGCTGTTGTTTCCCCATTCTGAATCTTTTACGCCACATTTCAGCCACGAAAATCCGAGTGCACTCTTCGTCGTTCGACGTCCAAAACGTGAGGCAGACTACCCTCCACCGAAAAGATATCTACCGAAACCTTTCCTTGGGTGCTCCTAAAAAATACACAACAACTTTTAAAAACCTTGTACAGTAATGTTGTGTCCATTTTTTAGTGGCAACAAATCGTTGCGTTAAAAACCACCCGCATAGTTTGTTACACATTTAATTTTAAAACTCCTAACGTAACTTGCGTTAAAAGTAGTCCCGTGTAACATCACCTTTAATTACACTTATTTAGAGTGAAGAAAGGCATGTGGAACAAATGTTCTTATCTGAAGAAAAAACAGAACGGCTGCAAAATTAAATCCTCCTCGAACTCACAAACCCGCCGATCTCACGTGCAACTAACCACAAATTAGGTGCGCCTTAGCTAGCTAAGACGGTGAAAAGCCGGATTTTGCACACCCCTGCAGCTGGCTAAAACTTATCCGTACCGTAGCACGCGCCAATCTACTCTTGTGTTCAATTTACTTTGAGCGTGTCTCTTCCAGATTAGTTTACTTTTTTTTAATTTCTTGTCAATAAGTTTTTGATTGTTTCAGTGGTTAGTGAGCCCTTTAATCTCGAGCTGCACTTATAGGAACGTCTTTCAGAAACCACTGAATATCCATTATTCCGTCATAATCACAAGCCCTTTACCAAGGTCCATATCTTCAAAAACTCCTCGTGGCTATCGTGGATGTGGTTTTCAGTCACTTGTGACATTAGTTGCTGAGAGCCGATTAACATGCACGCGACAAAAGTGTTTTTTCTTTCTTTTTTTTTTTCATGGAGTGTAAGCTTGTTTACTGAATACCTTAAAGGGGCTCTGTACTCATGGGAGTTAGTTTGCTGTTTTCCGGCGAAAACTACATAGAAATGCTGCTGAGGACCTTTACTCATGCCGAAATATTCCTTGAAATGTAGGGGGAAGATAGCAATCGACGTTTTGCAGGGAAAGCCATCCATTTTCTGACGATGGCTTTAGTTGATGTGCGATAGTGGTGTCCTAAATGTAACATTGTAATTCTTTCTTTATTTTCTGCCCTTAAATATCTTTAAATTGTTTGTGTATTTTATACCGTAATTTGTTAAATTGTTAACGTTTGTATTAATAAACAGATAATGTTTTCTTTTAAAAAATGCTGTGATCTGATTGAAGTTGTTTTCGTTGTCGTTGCCGCAGTTGTTGTCGTCACCGATTCACGTAACCACCAATCACGAAATAAAGGAGTGACGTGACCAACATGCAACAAAAGCAACAGAACATATCATAGAGGATGGACAGTGTTGGCTAATAATATTTTGAGCTAATTCAGAAGTAGATTTTTGGCTTTGTCTGAATGTTACCAAGAACATGAAGCGTCCCACAAAATCTTACTGGGGGTAAAACTAAGTCCCGGGGCTGAAATTACTTCCTCCATCAAACGCCGGATCAGTTCAACTTGCCACATAGGGGTCCATCCATACTGGTTTGGTTTTCACTCATGAGAGTATACGTACATCATGTCATATTTTTTTCACCGGAGAATGGGCTTTGGGCAGAGGGGGGAAGCGAAGGAAGTACTCAATGAAAAAAGGTATTCTCTTTTCCCATGGTATTGCATCATGAACTATATCGAGAAAAACTAGGAGCTTATATATGGTATCATCCATATGCCACGGGAGGACTTCAGTTGAATTCAAATGACAAATGGAATAATTAAATTGTGTTCATGATATACCTTTGCGTGTTTGCGTGTTTGCTACCATGTGATACCTTCAGTATATAAAACCATCTTGAAGTTCTATTCTTGTAGGATGGATGACCTTTGCTAAGTGTGTTTTAAAACTCAGTGGGCTTATTTTATTATTCTGGTGTACCAGTCACGTATTTGTTAAGGACACCTTTTCAAGCTGGAGATTAAGTCACTTTAATGCCGAATAAAGCATACACTCTAATGCCGAATGAAGCATACAAATCAAATTCATTAACGTTCTTTGAATTAACCATAAAAGCAACTCAAAAGCACTAAACTGGCGTGTTTCCCCCCATCAGACATTCAGTTAGATAAGGTTCCTCTAACTTTTAATTGGATGAAATCCTTAAGCATGTTTGTGCGAGATGGAAATGTGGTACTTGGGACGGTTAAGAGCGATCAACGGACGCGTCAGACACATTTCAGTCCTTGAGTTAATCTGAAGTGATAAGAAAACGTTTGTTTCCTTGAAAAGAAATAGATAAAAATTAAGGAAATTGTTATGCTGTAGGATAATACCTTAGTTATATCTTTATTTAGCACCTGGTTACAGCTCAATTGGTCCGCGTAGTGCCTCCGAATGATTAATAGTAGACAGCTACTTGAACAAAAAAGACATTAAACAAATCACTCCTGAAGTAACTAGTAAGGGCCACCAAACAGAAAAAATTAACGAACCGTTACAACTGTAACGAGTCTGGATGCTAGGACGACATTTCAATGCTAGAGAAAACTAAATAAAGCTCAAAGTTGCCTCGAAGAGCTCAGCCTTTTTAGTCAAATTAGCCAAGATAAGCTCACCGGCGTTAAGCGAAGGGCGTGGTCAACCCGCGTTCAGGAGATCACACTAGTTTTGTTTCAGTGTTACATGTTATTGTCTGTCGATAGAAAAACAATATTCTGATCAGGCTTTGTGACAGTCTAGGACTGCATCGTGTTTTACTCATTTTGTTGAGGATAAAGCACAGCTGTTCGACAGCGGTGATTCATTCAGTGAATGGGTGTACAACAGCTTCTCGCAAGGATTAGAATTAAAATCAACCAATCTCTATAGCTGGCCATCACTTGCCAAACCAGCTCCTCCCGGAGACATATCGATGCCTGCAGGTGAGGAGAGTTAGGAAGCTGTCCGCAAAATCGCGATCCCGTTTAATACCGTGAGACAAGTGGATACACGATACTGGTCCCGGAACCGCCTTGACTATTTTCATAAGGAACTTCCCCGTCCACTACCAAAGCCCGTGCTATCAAACGAATAAACAACGAAACTTGAAAATCAAACCGTGATAATGGTAAGTTATTGCGGACGGTTATAACTTTTGCTCGCGTGATTTTGTGCAACGAGCTGCCATAAGCTGGCCATGATAAGCCCCAAGGTTATGCAATCGTGTTCTCATAAGAAGCTTGGAGGGTGGACCCGAAATGGGATTTTTCAGACGCTATGAAAATCTCTTGAAATAGGTTGACATAGGGCTAATTAAGGACTGCAGTCATTCTGCCCAGGCAGTGTTCAGTAGTTCGGCAGCAGTTTTGAATTTCCTTTTCCCTGACTGTATCCACCTCTTCACATCACTTTTAGCATTAATTTCAGTAATTATATAACTATGGGATTACGCCTTAAAGAGCCCGAAGAACTCGGAGATATGTCATCTATTTTTAACAACACTCGGATTTGTTTATTATCGTTACTGTTACTATTGTATTATTATGGGATAGATTCCAAGATAGCATGCTCAAAAGACAGACTCTCTTTGGTATCAATTACTTTATTCATTTTGAAGAGTCAGTTGACTGGGAACATAACGC